>JAEQBA010000312.1:0-24315 GCA_019434445.1 Phalangium opilio | reverse complement strand
CAGCCTCTGACCGGCAAAAAAATTCTAGGAAGGAAGAGACATACCTGAGGATGGAAAACTTCAACTAGCCCGGTTAATGATATTTGGTATTCAGCTTCGCGATAATTTGACAGAATGTTGCGTTCGTAGAGCTCAAATGGATGAGTGTAAGTTTTGTTCTGGGAATCGTAGATTTATAGTACACTGAATGAAGCCAAGGTGTATGGCTTAAATCGCCATACTAAAAATAAAAAAAAAATAAAAAACCATGAAACCAATATAATTTTCCGCGAGACATGAAGGAATACGCTATAGTCCCATTGGACCGAAACCGCTTTTTGGTTTTTTATGGAGAATATATTTAAATTACCAGCCCAATGGCAGGTTTCTGCTGAATGGGTTTTTATTTGAAAGAATTAGTCTGTGAGGATTTCGAATCACCGCAGCAGCATGATAGAATATCAGGCTTTTAATTCAGAGGCTCTGGTTCAAACCCAGAGAAGGAAATTGTAAGTTTGGTTAGGTTAGGTTAGTTATTTATCCTACTAATTAGCTGGCACCTTTTCCTAAACATTCTCTTACTAATTAGCTGCCACCTTTTCCTAAACATCTCCTACTAATTAGCTGCCACCTTTTCCAAAATATTCTCCTAATAGTTTGGCTGCCCCTTTTCCAAAACATGCAATTCTCTCCAATATCAATCACTCTTAAATTAAATTTTGCATTTCAAACTTCAATATATATATACAACGAAAACTGTAAGGTAAAAAAAATTCCTCAAAAAAATTGAAAACGTTTGCTTTTTTTAAATTTTGATATATATTTTCCCAAAACCGCACATTTAAGCTGTTTTCGGTTGAATGGGAAACGCGTTCGGTCGAATGGGACACAAGGAGAAATACAATACTTGGCCATAAGTAGTATTCATTGAAGAGAGGAAAGTACGTTATGTTAACCCTGAAAAGACGAATAATTTATCTCTTATGGTAACATTGTTTTGGATAACGCTGAAAATATTTACCGGCCTCTCGGATACAAAAGGAAATCATAGCAAGGGTCTCTCCGGGTCCGAAACTGCTGAAATCGTAGGTTTTCGTAATAAGTTGAAGTTTTTCTAGAAAACGAAACGACAGACAACAAGTTGGGAAACAAAAAGTTTACCTCTCCAAGCCAAGTCAAATACTTTCTTTCCATTTATTTTACCGGAATATGCAATATTTTCTGCTATTAAATAATAAAAACTGCTTTAAAATTATTCTAATGAATTAATTAAGCTTTATACGGGGTGGATCAGAAATAATCGTTCCTCATAACCAGACATGGGCGCTCTCCTCTCCTTTTGGAGTGAAATGAGCGTTTGGAGAGGAGAGACTCAGAAATTATACTATTGTGAGTGGAGGGTGAGTGGGAGTGGTAGACCTTTAACAAAACAATAGGCAAGAAAATGAGCGCAACATTGTAATATCATGAAACATTGGAGTGAACCTCTTTTAATATAGCCTACTCGAAAAACCTATATTAAAAGAGCGCGAGTTTTTTACGGGCGGTGTAAGAGGGGTGTAAAAGGGGGTGAGTTTGAAAACCATGCGTTTCACGATGGCTCGTGAGTGTGAGAGGTGAATGGGAGGAAATATATTTTGGGAGAGGGGGTTCTCTCCTTCTCGCCTTTGGAGTGGGGTGAAATTAAAAAAACTTTCCACTGTAGCTCAATGGGGGTTTTGGCGACTAGGGGGTAGGAAGGTAAATAGAGAAACAAAACTGACAGCTGTGTATTGAAATAGTCATGTGACTGTCTGGGTTCCCTCTGTTTGTCTGAATCGGTCTAGTGAAATACGAATGCTTATTGGCTGAAACAAAACTTCGAGAATGTTCGAGGAGCGTTGCTAGGCTTGTAGTGTATGAAACCCTGGCAAACTAGATTGTAGTAGATTCAATAGATGAAACGAAGTGGGAGAGTTAAGTTGCGAATTTAGGACCGTGTAGGTGAGGCTCTGAAAGTACCGGAGTAATTTTCATATTTTTCACTCCTTTCACTATATAAGTCAAAATTTGAACTATTTATATGAATTACTAAATAATGATGAGAGGATGAGGTCTGAAAAATATTTTAGATTGAGAGAGATGAGTGGATTAAGTCTTGGAAAACATTTTACATAATAAGAGGTGAGAGAAGGTTCAATAAAACTACGAGAAAAAATGAGTAGTGAGAGGAGTGAAAATTTTTTAATTTTATCTTAATTGAGATGAGAGGAGGTGTAATAAAACTACGAAAGAAAATGAGCAGTGAGAGGAGTGAAACATTTTAATTTTTATCTTAATTGAGATGAGAGGAGGTTTATTAAAACTACGAGATAAGATGAGCAGTGAGAGGAGTAAAAGTTACTATGATGTTTTGTTTGGGAAAGGAGCTAGGTTTACTGAAAGGCCTACTATGGAAAACCAGTTGGAGTGAGCTGCTCCTTCCCTGCTAAAAAAATTTGAGGAGTGGGAGTGGGAGAGGCTGGGGGTTCGCCCATGTCTGCTTCTTACCCATTTTGCGAATTATTGCTATTTCACGTTTTAAGAACAAAATTCTAGAGAAGGGCTGATACCAGTTTAAACCGATACCGATATATCGGTTTAGCCAAATTTCGGTGCCGATATTGGTATCGGCATGGGCCCATCTCTTGAAATTTCTAACAACTACAGCTTTCCAGCTGAAGCAAACGAACTCGACAACAAGAATAGACGAGAAAATCAAATTTCATTTCCTTAATCAAATTTTTTCCACGCTTGCCGTTCGACCTTTTATGACTTACTCGTGTCTCATGGGAAGAAATAAGTGTGCATGCACGGATAGAGCAAAATATGGAGCTTTTAGACCATTTTCCAAGTGAAGGAAATGAAAATTCGGTGGTAATTACCGTTTTCGTAATTTACCATGGTAATTTACCGATTTAGAACCCTAATCTTGTGTAAAAGATTGAATAATTGTAAGACTGCAAACTAAAACCAATAATCAAACACAAAAAAATTGCCCAAACGCTCAAGAGGTTCAACAATTTAGTCTATTTGAAGATGAAAATCCACTTCAATCCCCATTTATTTTTCTTTTCCAACTTAAACGGACCACCGATTCCCATTGTTCATCGAAAATAAATGTTATCGAACCACCACATGTTTGTAGCCCTGATTTTCTTAAAAGCAATCGTATTGTGAAGTTTTAGAGACAATTCAGCATTAACTTTCGAGACATCGAAGTTCAAAAGTTATTTACAAATATTTTTCCAACACACTTTTAAAATATGAGTTACATTACAAGCCGAGTCTTACCAGCCAAGAGCAGACATGGGCGAACCGCAGCCTCTCCCACTCCCACTCCTCAAATTTTTTTAGCAGGGAAGGAGCAGCTCACTCCAACTGGTTTTCCATAGTAGGCCTTTCAGTAAACCTAGCTCCTTTCCCAAACAAAACATCATAGTAACTTTTTACTCCTCTCACTGCTCATTTTATCTCGTAGTTTTAATAAACCTCCTCTCATCTCAATTAAGATAAAAATTAAAATGTTTCACTCCTCCCACTGCTCATTTTCTTTCGTAGTTTTATTACACCTCCTCTCATCTCAATTAAGATAAAATTAAAAAATTTTCACTCCTCTCACTACTCATTTTTTCTCGTAGTTTTATTGAACCTTCTCTCACCTCTTATTATGTAAAATGTTTTCCAAGACTTAATCCACTCATCTCTCTCAATCTAAAATATTTTTCAGACCTCATCCTCTCATCATTATTTAGTAATTCATATAAATAGTTCAAATTTTGACTTATATAGTGAAAGGAGTGAAAAATATGAAAATTACTCCGGTACTTTCAGAGCCTCACCTACACGGTCCTAAATTCGCAACTTAACTCTCCCACTTCGTTTCATCTATTGAATCTACTACAATCTAGTTTGCCAGGGTTTCATACACTACAAGCCTAGCAACGCTCCTCGAACATTCTCGAAGTTTTGTTTCAGCCAATAAGCATTCGTATTTCACTAGACCGATTCAGACAAACAGAGGGAACCCAGACAGTCACATGACTATTTCAATACACAGCTGTCAGTTTTGTTTCTCTATTTACCTTCCTACCCCCTAGTCGCCAAAACCCCCATAGAGCTACAGTGGAAAGTTTTTTTAATTTCACCCCACTCCAAAGGCGAGAAGGAGAGAACCCCCTCTCCCAAAATATATTTCCTCCCATTCACCTCTCACACTCACGAGCCTTCGTGAAACGCATGGTTTTCAAACTCACCCCCTTTTACACCCCTCTTACACCGCCCGTAAAAACTCGCGCTCTTTTAATATAGGTTTTTCGAGTAGGCAAAGAGGTTCACTCCAATGTTTCATGATATTACAATGTTGCGCTCATTTTCTTGCCTATTGTTTTGTTAAAGGTCTACCACTCCCACTCACCCTCCACTCACAATAGTATAATTTCTGAGTCTCTCCTCTCCAAACGCTCATTTCACTCCAAAAGGAGAGGAGAGCGCCCATGTCTGGCCAAGAGACGCGATGACGATGAACAGTTTCGGTGAGAGTATTTCTCGTTGGTCAGTTGACGAGGAACTTGCACAATTGGCAATGGCTCCGCCGTCATAAGAATTTATCGAATCCTTTTTGATTTAAATAACGAGGCCAGGTAATATATTTGACAAGTTGACAAGCAGACATGGGCGCTCTCCTCTCCTTTTGGAGTGAAATGAGCGTTTGGAGAGGAGAGACTCAGAAATTATACTATTGTGAGTGGAGGGTGAGTGGGAGTGGTAGACCTTTAAAAAAACAATAGGCAAGAAAATGAGCGCAACATTGTAATATCATGAAACATTGGAGTGAACCTCTTTGCCTACTCGAAAAACCTATATTAAAAGAGCGCGAGTTTTACGGGCGGTGTAAGAGGGGTGTAAAAGGGGGTGAGTTTGAAAACCATGCGTTTCACGAAGGCTCGTGAGTGTGAGAGGTGAATGGGAGGAAATATATTTTGGGAGAGGGGGTTCTCTCCTTCTCGCCTTTGGAGTGGGGTGAAATTAAAAAAACTTTCCACTGTAGCTCTATGGGGGTTTTGGCGACTAGGGGGTAGGAAGGTAAATAGAGAAACAAAACTGACAGCTGTGTATTGAAATAGTCATGTGACTGTCTGGGTTCCCTCTGTTTGTCTGAATCGGTCTAGTGAAATACGAATGCTTATTGGCTGAAACAAAACTTCGAGAATGTTCGAGGAGCGTTGCTAGGCTTGTAGTGTATGAAACCCTGGCAAACTAGATTGTAGTAGATTCAATAGATGAAACGAAGTGGGAGAGTTAAGTTGCGAATTTAGGACCGTGTAGGTGAGGCTCTGAAAGTACCGGAGTAATTTTCATATTTTTCACTCCTTTCACTATATAAGTCAAAATTTGAACTATTTATATGAATTACTAAATAATGATGAGAGGATGAGGTCTGAAAAATATTTTAGATTGAGAGAGATGAGTGGATTAAGTCTTGGAAAACATTTTACATAATAAGAGGTGAGAGAAGGTTCAATAAAACTACGAGAAAAAATGAGTAGTGAGAGGAGTGAAAATTTTTTAATTTTATCTTAATTGAGATGAGAGGAGGTGTAATAAAACTACGAAAGAAAATGAGCAGTGAGAGGAGTGAAACATTTTAATTTTTATCTTAATTGAGATGAGAGGAGGTTTATTAAAACTACGAGATAAGATGAGCAGTGAGAGGAGTAAAAAGTTACTATGATGTTTTGTTTGGGAAAGGAGCTAGGTTTACTGAAAGGCCTACTATGGAAAACCAGTTGGAGTGAGCTGCTCCTTCCCTGCTAAAAAAATTTGAGGAGTGGGAGTGGGAGAGGCTGGGGGTTCGCCCATGTCTGCTTCTTACCCATTTTGCGAATTATTGCTATTTCACGTTTTAAGAACAAAATTCTAGAGAAGGGCTGATACCAGTTTAAACCGATACCGATATATCGGTTTAGCCAAATTTCGGTGCCGATATTGGTATCGGCATGGGCCCATCTCTTGAAATTTCTAACAACTACAGCTTTCCAGCTGAAGCAAACGAACTCGACAACAAGAATAGACGAGAAAATCAAATTTCATTTCCTTAATCAAATTTTTTCCACGCTTGCCGTTCGACCTTTTATGACTTACTCGTGTCTCATGGGAAGAAATAAGTGTGCATGCACGGATAGAGCAAAATATGGAGCTTTTAGACCATTTTCCAAGTGAAGGAAATGAAAATTCGGTGGTAATTACCGTTTTCGTAATTTACCATGGTAATTTACCGATTTAGAACCCTAATCTTGTGTAAAAGATTGAATAATTGTAAGACTGCAAACTAAAACCAATAATCAAACACAAAAAAATTGCCCAAACGCTCAAGAGGTTCAACAATTTAGTCTATTTGAAGATGAAAATCCACTTCAATCCCCATTTATTTTTCTTTTCCAACTTAAACGGACCACCGATTCCCATTGTTCATCGAAAATAAATGTTATCGAACCACCACATGTTTGTAGCCCTGATTTTCTTAAAAGCAATCGTATTGTGAAGTTTTAGAGACAATTCAGCATTAACTTTCGAGACATCGAAGTTCAAAAGTTATTTACAAATATTTTTCCAACACACTTTTAAAATATGAGTTACATTACAAGCCGAGTCTTACCAGCCAAGAGCAGACATGGGCGAACCCGCAGCCTCTCCCACTCCCACTCCTCAAATTTTTTTAGCAGGGAAGGAGCAGCTCACTCCAACTGGTTTTCCATAGTAGGCCTTTCAGTAAACCTAGCTCCTTTCCCAAACAAAACATCATAGTAACTTTTTACTCCTCTCACTGCTCATTTTATCTCGTAGTTTTAATAAACCTCCTCTCATCTCAATTAAGATAAAAATTAAAATGTTTCACTCCTCCCACTGCTCATTTTCTTTCGTAGTTTTATTACACCTCCTCTCATCTCAATTAAGATAAAATTAAAAAATTTTCACTCCTCTCACTACTCATTTTTTCTCGTAGTTTTATTGAACCTTCTCTCACCTCTTATTATGTAAAATGTTTTCCAAGACTTAATCCACTCATCTCTCTCAATCTAAAATATTTTTCAGACCTCATCCTCTCATCATTATTTAGTAATTCATATAAATAGTTCAAATTTTGACTTATATAGTGAAAGGAGTGAAAAATATGAAAATTACTCCGGTACTTTCAGAGCCTCACCTACACGGTCCTAAATTCGCAACTTAACTCTCCCACTTCGTTTCATCTATTGAATCTACTACAATCTAGTTTGCCAGGGTTTCATACACTACAAGCCTAGCAACGCTCCTCGAACATTCTCGAAGTTTTGTTTCAGCCAATAAGCATTCGTATTTCACTAGACCGATTCAGACAAGCAGAGGGAACCCAGACAGTCACATGACTATTTCAATACACAGCTGTCAGTTTTGTTTCTCTATTTACCTTCCTACCCCCTAGTCGCCAAAACCCCCATCGAGCTACAGTGGAAAGTTTTTTTAATTTCACCCCACTCCAAAGGCGAGAAGGAGAGAACCCCCTCTCCCAAAATATATTTCCTCCCATTCACCTCTCACACTCACGAGCCATCGTGAAACGCATGGTTTTCAAACTCACCCCCTTTTACACCCCTCTTACACCGCCCGTAAAACTCGCGCTCTTTTAATATAGGTTTTTCGAGTAGGCAAAGAGGTTCACTCCAATGTTTCATGATATTACAATGTTGCGCTCATTTTCTTGCCTATTGTTTTGTTAAAGGTCTACCACTCCCACTCACCCTCCACTCACAATAGTATAATTTCTGAGTCTCTCCTCTCCAAACGCTCATTTCACTCCAAAAGGAGAGGAGAGCGCCCATGTCTGCTTGTCAACTTGTCAAATATATTACCTGGCCTCGTTATTTAAATCAAAAAGGATTCGATAAATTCTTATGACGGCGGAGCCATTGCCAATTGTGCAAGTTCCTCGTCAACTGACCAACGAGAAATACTCTCACCGAAACTGTTCATCGTCATCGCGTCTCTTGGCCAGACATGGGCGCTCTCCTCTCCTTTTGGAGTGAAATGAGCGTTTGGAGAGGAGAGACTCAGAAATTATACTATTGTGAGTGGAGGGTGAGTGGGAGTGGTAGACCTTTAAAAAAACAATAGGCAAGAAAATGAGCGCAACATTGTAATATCATGAAACATTGGAGTGAACCTCTTTGCCTACTCGAAAAACCTATATTAAAAGAGCGCGAGTTTTTACGGGCGGTGTAAGAGGGGTGTAAAAGGGGGTGAGTTTGAAAACCATGCGTTTCACGAAGGCTCGTGAGTGTGAGAGGTGAATGGGAGGAAATATATTTTGGGAGAGGGGGTTCTCTCCTTCTCGCCTTTGGAGTGGGGTGAAATTAAAAAAACTTTCCACTGTAGCTCAATGGGGGTTTGGCGACTAGGGGGTAGGAAGGTAAATAGAGAAACAAAACTGACAGCTGTGTATTGAAATAGTCATGTGACTGTCTGGGTTCCCTCTGTTTGTCTGAATCGGTCTAGTGAAATACGAATGCTTATTGGCTGAAACAAAACTTCGAGAATGTTCGAGGAGCGTTGCTAGGCTTGTAGTGTATGAAACCCTGGCAAACTAGATTGTAGTAGATTCAATAGATGAAACGAAGTGGGAGAGTTAAGTTGCGAATTTAGGACCGTGTAGGTGAGGCTCTGAAAGTACCGGAGTAATTTTCATATTTTTCACTCCTTTCACTATATAAGTCAAAATTTGAACTATTTATATGAATTACTAAATAATGATGAGAGGATGAGGTCTGAAAAATATTTTAGATTGAGAGAGATGAGTGGATTAAGTCTTGGAAAACATTTTACATAATAAGAGGTGAGAGAAGGTTCAATAAAACTACGAGAAAAAATGAGTAGTGAGAGGAGTGAAAATTTTTTAATTTTATCTTAATTGAGATGAGAGGAGGTGTAATAAAACTACGAAAGAAAATGAGCAGTGAGAGGAGTGAAACATTTTAATTTTTATCTTAATTGAGATGAGAGGAGGTTTATTAAAACTACGAGATAAATGAGCAGTGAGAGGAGTAAAAAGTTACTATGATGTTTTGTTTGGGAAAGGAGCTAGGTTTACTGAAAGGCCTACTATGGAAAACCAGTTGGAGTGAGCTGCTCCTTCCCTGCTAAAAAAATTTGAGGAGTGGGAGTGGGAGAGGCTGGGGGTTCGCCCATGTCTGCTTCTTACCCATTTTGCGAATTATTGCTATTTCACGTTTTAAGAACAAAATTCTAGAGAAGGGCTGATACCAGTTTAACCGATACCGATATATCGGTTTAGCCAAATTTCGGTGCCGATATTGGTATCGGCATGGGCCCATCTCTTGAAATTTCTAACAACTACAGCTTTCCAGCTGAAGCAAACGAACTCGACAACAAGAATAGACGAGAAAATCAAATTTCATTTCCTTAATCAAATTTTTTCCACGCTTGCCGTTCGACCTTTTATGAATTACTCGTGTCTCATGGGAAGAAATAAGTGTGCATGCACGGATAGAGCAAAATATGGAGCTTTTAGACCATTTTCCAAGTGAAGGAAATGAAAATTCGGTGGTAATTACCGTTTTCGTAATTTACCATGGTAATTTACCGATTTAGAACCCTAATCTTGTGTAAAAGATTGAATAATTGTAAGACTGCAAACTAAAACCAATAATCAAACACAAAAAAATTGCCCAAACGCTCAAGAGGTTCAACAATTTAGTCTATTTGAAGATGAAAATCCACTTCAATCCCCATTTATTTTTCTTTTCCAACTTAAACGGACCACCGATTCCCATTGTTCATCGAAAATAAATGTTATCGAACCACCACATGTTTGTAGCCCTGATTTTCTTAAAAGCAATCGTATTGTGAAGTTTTAGAGACAATTCAGCATTAACTTTCGAGACATCGAAGTTCAAAAGTTATTTACAAATATTTTTCCAACACACTTTTAAAATATGAGTTACATTACAAGCCGAGTCTTACCAGCCAAGAGCAGACATGGGCGAACCCCCAGCCTCTCCCACTCCCACTCCTCAAATTTTTTTAGCAGGGAAGGAGCAGCTCACTCCAACTGGTTTTCCATAGTAGGCCTTTCAGTAAACCTAGCTCCTTTCCCAAACAAAACATCATAGTAACTTTTTACTCCTCTCACTGCTCATTTTATCTCGTAGTTTTAATAAACCTCCTCTCATCTCAATTAAGATAAAAATTAAAATGTTTCACTCCTCCCACTGCTCATTTTCTTTCGTAGTTTTATTACACCTCCTCTCATCTCAATTAAGATAAAATTAAAAAATTTTCACTCCTGTCACTACTCATTTTTTCTCGTAGTTTTATTGAACCTTCTCTCACCTCTTATTATGTAAAATGTTTTCCAAGACTTAATCCACTCATCTCTCTCAATCTAAAATATTTTTCAGACCTCATCCTCTCATCATTATTTAGTAATTCATATAAATAGTTCAAATTTTGACTTATATAGTGAAAGGAGTGAAAAATATGAAAATTACTCCGGTACTTTCAGAGCCTCACCTACACGGTCCTAAATTCGCAACTTAACTCTCCCACTTCGTTTCATCTATTGAATCTACTACAATCTAGTTTGCCAGGGTTTCATACACTACAAGCCTAGCAACGCTCCTCGAACATTCTCGAAGTTTTGTTTCAGCCAATAAGCATTCGTATTTCACTAGACCGATTCAGACAAGCAGAGGGAACCCAGACAGTCACATGACTATTTCAATACACAGCTGTCAGTTTTGTTTCTCTATTTACCTTCCTACCCCCTAGTCGCCAAAACCCCCATCGAGCTACAGTGGAAAGTTTTTTAATTTCACCCCACTCCAAAGGCGAGAAGGAGAGAACCCCCTCTCCCAAAATATATTTCCTCCCATTCACCTCTCACACTCACGAGCCATCGTGAAACGCATGGTTTTCAAACTCACCCCCTTTACACCCCTCTTACACCGCCCGTAAAACTCGCGCTCTTTTAATATAGGTTTTTCGAGTAGGCAAAGAGGTTCACTCCAATGTTTCATGATATTACAATGTTGCGCTCATTTTCTTGCCTATTGTTTTGTTAAAGGTCTACCACTCCCACTCACCCTCCACTCACAATAGTATAATTTCTGAGTCTCTCCTCTCCAAACGCTCATTTCACTCCAAAAGGAGAGGAGAGCGCCCATGTCTGGCCAGAGACGCGATGACGATGAACAGTTTCGGTGAGAGTATTTCTCGTTGGTCAGTTGACGAGGAACTTGCACAATTGGCAATGGTCCGCCGTCATAAGAATTTATCGAATCCTTTTTGATTTAAATAACGAGGCCAGGTAATATATTTGACAAGTTGACAAGCAGACATGGGCGCTCTCCTCTCCTTTTGGAGTGAAATGAGCGTTTGGAGAGGAGAGACTCAGAAATTATACTATTGTGAGTGGAGGGTGAGTGGGAGTGGTAGACCTTTAACAAAACAATAGGCAAGAAAATGAGCGCAACATTGTAATATCATGAAACATTGGAGTGAACCTCTTTGCCTACTCGAAAAACCTATATTAAAAGAGCGCGAGTTTTTACGGGCGGTGTAAGAGGGGTGTAAAAGGGGGTGAGTTTGAAAACCATGCGTTTCACGAAGGCTCGTGAGTGTGAGAGGTGAATGGGAGGAAATATATTTTGGGAGAGGGGGTTCTCTCCTTCTCGCCTTTGGAGTGGGGTGAAATTAAAAAAACTTTCAACTGTAGCTCGATGGGGGTTTTGGCGACTAGGGGGTAGGAAGGTAAATAGAGAAACAAAACTGACAGCTGTGTATTGAAATAGTCATGTGACTGTCTGGGTTCCCTCTGTTTGTCTGAATCGGTCTAGTGAAATACGAATGCTTATTGGCTGAAACAAAACTTCGAGAATGTTCGAGGAGCGTTGCTAGGCTTGTAGTGTATGAAACCCTGGCAAACTAGATTGTAGTAGATTCAATAGATGAAACGAAGTGGGAGAGTTAAGTTGCGAATTTAGGACCGTGTAGGTGAGGCTCTGAAAGTACCGGAGTAATTTTCATATTTTTCACTCCTTTCACTATATAAGTCAAAATTTGAACTATTTATATGAATTACTAAATAATGATGAGAGGATGAGGTCTGAAAAATATTTTAGATTGAGAGAGATGAGTGGATTAAGTCTTGGAAAACATTTTACATAATAAGAGGTGAGAGAAGGTTCAATAAAACTACGAGAAAAAATGAGTAGTGAGAGGAGTGAAAATTTTTTAATTTTATCTTAATTGAGATGAGAGGAGGTGTAATAAAACTACGAAAGAAAAGAGCAGTGAGAGGAGTGAAACATTTAATTTTTATCTTAATGAGATGAGAGGAGGTTTATTAAAACTACGAGATAAAATGAGCAGTGAGAGGAGTAAAAAGTTACTATGATGTTTTGTTTGGGAAAGGAGCTAGGTTTACTGAAAGGCCTACTATGGAAAACCAGTTGGAGTGAGCTGCTCCTTCCCTGCTAAAAAAATTTGAGGAGTGGGAGTGGGAGAGGCTGGGGGTTCGCCCATGTCTGCTCATAACATTGGATTCTTGGCAAACTTTGAAGTCGAATTTCCTGAGCCGTATTTGTCTAAACAAAACCGTTTCAGAGTTACAAGCCCTTAAACTCCGTGCCCGTTTCGACTATAATACTCTCTTCAGACGAGGCGTAAAATCTTCGATTAATTTGACATAGTTTATTTATACTTCTGAAAAGAAAACGGACAGTAAACCGATTTTAGTTTAACGGAATACAAGTTTTCTAAAGGAAAAGGTACATTGCCTCTCAGTACAGTTTTTTAAACTTCTGAAAAGAAAACGGACAGTAAACCGATTTTAGTTTAACGGAATACAAGTTTTCTAAAGGAAAAGGTACATTGCCTCTCAGTACTTTTTCCAAACACGCTTTGGTTTCAACTTGTTGTCTGAAGAGGTTGTATTTAACTAGAGGTACAGAAAGGTTTTATACGAGATTTCATCTGTGATTGCCAAATTAAGACGTTTCTACAAATTCTCTGTCTCGCCTTTAAAGTCTGCCTTTGCTGATGGGCAGCCAAAGCTTTACACGCTCTTCAGACGAAAAATTTCTTTCAGAAAACCTGAAATCCCTTGCAGTAAAAATCGTTTTACAATCCGTTTTCTTTCCAAAAGTAACAACAGTATTGAACAACTCATGTCTTATAAAACAAAGATTTTACACCTCGCCTGAAGAAAGTATTAGGGCCCAATTAGCAGGGTTCAAAAAAAAAAACACAACCCACCGGGTTTTAATCGATATTTGCGGGGTTTTTTTTGAGTTTTTTCACTTTAGCGGTTGCGTTCATGGTAAAATTTGTCGTTCAAAAGTTACTGGTCAATAATAAAATTGTCTTAAAATGAATATTATTAAATAGTACTTTTGAAGTTGAAATAAGATATATCTAACAAATATTTTAAACTGTCTTTAATATGAATTTATTCTAGCATTCAGTCGATAGCTCTTGAATATAAATATTCCCATTCAACATAAAATCGTCCTTCGGGCTATAAATTGTTTTAAATTTGGCTACAATTGTACAAATCTGAATTTGATCCAAAGGAATTCAATCCAATTGGAGTAAAACCGTTTTTATTCCATTTCATTCTCTCTTGAGGACAGAAAACGTGTCACTGTTAATTTTAAACATAAAATGTATATAAGATCAACCTAACAAGTTATGGGTACTGTCATTAAAATAATGCATAAAAATTCATCATAAAATATTTTTCGTAATGAAATTTTGATGGAAAAAGTGTTCAGTAGCCTAATATTTTCAAATAATTCATATTTTACAATCAAGTCATTAAAACTGAAAACTTAATATTGGTTTTGATTAGTTTTGTACACGTCATTTACACTTCCATTTTCTCGTTTCCGTCTATTACTATATTCTGGAATCTTTAATTCAGAGATACGAAATTGGCTATTTATGATCAGTAGTATGACCAAACAATTTACGTAATTACGTTTTTCAATGAAATATAGCGCAACTTCTAACTCTGGTCGATCTACACAAGCTGAATAATATCATACAGAGCACTTACCATAAACACCAAGACTTTCATTACAGTTCTGGGATCCATGACGTAGGATATTTTATATCATTTATATATATATATCAAAGATGTCTTGAAATGTACAAGACGCAATTGGTCTATGAAGGACACACTAAATGTCTAAATTTGAAATGGAAAAGTGAAAGAAAAACAAAGATTATTTTCATGGTTCCGTAGACAATTTCATAATTAAATAATCGTTGTACCCTACTATTAGGCAAGTTTGGAACAATGCAACGTTGGAATATCACCGCAAAGTAAAAATAAGCCTGAGTCACCTTATAATAAGTTTAATAATAATAATTCTAGTCAATAGTGGTCGCGCAAAACGTTAATGTGCCATAGTCATCTTGTTCTTATCAATAATGGGAATCGATCGCGTTATTGACCCCAATTTTCAAAAAATCGGGAAAGAGTCAGAGGTTAGGGGTCAAATGCCAATGATAGCTAAGTTTCAAATTATATTAAGGTCAAAGTGACTTAACTATTACACTAGTATTTAGGTAAGAAAAAGACGATGAAGATAATCAATAATCTATAAATAAAACTGTCATTGTAGGCACAGACTGGAAAGTGTAAAAGATAAGTGTAGAAATTAATTGCCTGAAGTAACAAATATACAAATTATCACTTTTGAGGACATGATTATGAAAAATCATTTATTTGATAAAATTCTTATCTCAGTTTTTCTCACCAAAATTACACCAGTAAAATATTTTAACATGAAACATTCGCATTATTTTAAATAATAGTAGGCGTTTGCATTTTATTTTCTCTCAAAAATATACAATTAGGTTGAAAATTCGGCCCCATAAGGAGAATAAAATGGACAGAAAATCGTTAGAAATAGAATAAAAGAAAACCCGTATGAAAAATTAACAAAACGCATTCGTTAATTGTAAAGTTTTCGAAGTTTTAAACATTATCGTGTTGTAAAGCTCTCAAAAGATCACGATAATCTACAGATCATTTCGACACTGACAGCCGGAACTAGAAACCTCCAAAAAATAGCCAAATTTTTCAAATGCACTGTCAAAGGCTTCGTCATCCACTCCTTATGTACAAAATCCACTCTGGGTAAATAATGTTAAAAATATTTTTGGCAAATGAAATTATGGTGAAAATAAAAGTAAGATACGAGTTTTTTAAAATAATTGATGTTTAAAGTCATCTTGTCAAAAGTGAAAATTTGAATATCTGTTACTTCAGTTTTCTGTCAATTCTGTCTGCTCTGCTTGGCAGTCTACGCCCAATCAAAGTCAAATTGCTTCCACGTCATTTTCACATGCAAATCACAGAGGAAGCGGTAGACCTGTGCAAAAAAAGATTCCGTAGACCTATTCACGAACAGATTCCGTAAACTTGGTCTCAAAGAGATTCTGTAGATCTGTGCATCAACAGATGTCATAGACTTTTGCATTACCAGTAATCTGTCATCTAGATTCATTACTACTAGTAATCTGTCATCTAGCTTCATTACTACTAGTAATTGGTCATCTAGCTTCATTGGTAACTTAATATATTAGTGTGGGGGTCCTTTTCAAACTTAACTTGTTAGCTCATCCAAGGCTAGGTACCTTTAGTTTTTCAACCACCACGAAAATTGGACCAAATAGTTTTAAACGTGCTATCATCATAAACTGACTCTTAACATGAAGTATCGATGCTAAAATATCGCAGATTGGAATGCTTTTGAAAATTTAAAATTAAGCTAACTAAAACTTAAATTTAATCAATGAAAATTAGAAAGCGGAACATAAGTATGTGGCTTTCGTTTACAACCGTTTTCAAGTCAACAAACGTATTGTTATTGCATAACGGTTTCCACATAATGGCTATTTGTAAAATATTTTGCCATGTTATTTCTATGGAAAAATTTCGTGTTTTTTGTCGAAAGGATAGACTATTTTTATTGCAATGGAAACCACCCTTAGCAACATTAATTTTCATAATATAAACTATTAAATAGATCTCTTTGAAATCTTAAACACATAGTGAGGACCCGAGTTAAACATCTGTGGAAATTTTTCAAAACAGTTAATAAAATAAATAATGCTACATCCAATCAGAAAACCTTTTTATACATTAATTTAGTATGAAATCTAATCTAATAGACTAACGCTATCTTACAATTTTTAAATGAAAGATAATTCCACTTACTAAAATTACGGTGGTACAATTTGGTCGACAAAAAGTGGTACCAAGATCTCTCACAGAAAGTTTGCTTTGATAAAAATTTATAATCGAAATTCCATATTTTATAATGTATCGACGAAATAAAAATTTATCAGGTTTCACTTCTATGGGTAAGCTCTGAACTGTTACACTCGACTGCAAAATATTCCTATTCGCGACTTAAACTCGAAATGCGTAGTTACACGTACGCGTTAAAATATAAAGTGTCGGAAAGATAGCCATCAGCTTTTAAGTGCTATACAACACGCGATTTAACATTGCCACCTTTCAAGCTGGTTCGCATCTCATGAATGTTTTCTGGGTTCGTGTTTTTCTTCTCTGGTATTCTCACTTGTGCAGGGCTGAAAGATGAAACCAGAACAATCAATATTCATGATGTAAATGAATTTATTCACTACTCAACAATGAATCGTATCTGAACTCGTGTTATTCTACTTGTGATTTACGCTTTTGCTAATGATCATTTTAAAACACGGAGTCCTCAAGCGATTTCCAAACATTACCTAGTAGAGGAAACGAATACTTAACAAATTGGATCGATTTTCTAAACCCTTCTAGTAGAAGAAAAAGAAGTTAGGGAAACGAACATTTTACCTCACCGAGTAAAAATGAGAACTATCTTCTTACTTATCTACCCAACTGAAATATGTATAAGTATTTGCTTGCGCTATAGCTAAAAAACAAGTTATTAAAGTGTTATAAAAAGTTCTATTCACAACTCGGATGCTATGAAAACGCTTTCCTCTCATTATACCTTAATAACAGACAGAATAAATGCCAATTTTTCTAAATACTTCAGCTGCAATATATCTTGCCGCAGAAAAGGAGAATGTGAATAAAAGAATAAAAGTATTGCTTGATCAAACCTTTCACTACAGCGAACAAGTTGTGGTAACGTCCCATGACTCTATTAATTAACCTAGAACTATTTATTTAACACCCTTCAGAGTGTAGCATACACCCTTTAGAGTGTTGCATTACACCTTTAAGAGTGTGCATTACACCTTTAAGAGTGTTGCATTACACCTTTAAGAGTGTTGCATTACACCTTTAAGAGTGTTTGCATTACACCTTTAAGAGTGTAGCATTACCCTTAAGAGTAGCATAACGCAAGAATATACACCTTTAAGACTGGGAGAGTTTTTTAGTAGGATAGGAGTATTTTTTTAGAATGAAAAGCTAATCCGATAACGGCGAAAATACTACATTTTGGCCACTACGTAGTCGTAGAGTTTCGTAAATGTTTGCTGGGGCCCGTTCAAATGGCCTGGACCAATACATAGATAGCATCATGCAAGATACATGCATTATAAGCCTTTGCCTGCCTTCTTCATTTGTTGTTTAAGGGGTGGGGTTGGGTGTTCGACGTCTTACTAGAGGGGTTACGAAGATGCAAGACAAAAACCTACCACTTTTTACTTATGATTCAACCTCGCTAACGCTAAACAAGGTGTTAGATTGCAGTCAGTTGTGGAGAGTTAAGGCCTTTTAACGGGAACGAGGGCTTATAAAATTTCTGAATCAAAAGTGACCGCGTTTGTTGGTATATGTCAAGTGAGAGTCAAAATAGATTCTAATCCAATTTTTAATATTCAACAAAATATTCAATCTTGTTCACAAAATTTCACAAACTTTTTAAGGGTCAAAATAAGAATTCAAGCAAAATTTAAACTTACATCTATGGGAGGTTTGTAATTTATAACCTCTTTTGAATGTCTCCTCAATTGGAGTATCTCCTACAGCCTTTAAGTTTTAAATGTAAATTTAAGGGTATTTAGGGTAAAATTTTATAGTTACGCACTAAAATTATATTTTTCAAAAAATAGAAAATTAAGATTTTTAAAATTGTATCATTCCGTCAACCATAATCTAAGTTCTTTAACCATAGTTTCAAATCAGTTTATCAAAATAATATCAAGTTTTTATTTCTTACGCCAAGTAGTTTTTCTTCCATATTCTTCTTAGGGGTTCAGGATATTTTTTCTTCTTCTCGATTTAAGGGTTAATTATTATTTTTTCTTTTTTTATTTTTTTTTTGCGATTTAAGGGTTTAATTTGTAACCTTCCGTAGTATTAAGGGACCTCCTGAGTTTCTACTCCAGGGGTGTAAGGCTACATAGAGGATTAACACCCAGTGTTACCTCTGACCTTTCCCGTACTATATAAGCATCGACTGCTTATCATTATTAAGTCAGTCTTTCTTCACTACCAAGATGTAGTAGTTCGCTCGACGAAGGGCTTTGCCCTAGTATTGGACTTCATCCGTTATGTTTAAGTTCTTTAATTGTATAATGCAAGTCGGCATTTAGTTTATAATTTAGTTAAATAAAAGTATGATTGAATCTAAGGAACTGTAGTAGTTATTCTTAGTATTAGCCAAGGCTTTTATGGCCACGTGGGGCGAGTTTACGAATATCGCAAGCGTGGTAACAAATAATTTTTTTTTCTTTTTCTTTTAATATTTCGCGTACTCGCGCTCCTTCTCTTCTTCAACTTAGGGGTTTTAAAAAAAATATCTCCGAGTTTTCTCCGAAAGAATAAGTATTCAAATTGACGAAAAATAAAGGTATCAAATTGAATAAAAAAAATTTCAATATAAAATAAAATCTCCGGACTTCTAAAGTTTTCTTAAGGATGAGCCGACTGAGTTTCGTTAAGCAGTTCAGGAATCGACTGAGGGTCGGACTTTGTATATACCGGTATAACTTCTAGTTTTCGCGAGGATCTCTGGGACAATGACGTCTGTTGATTGACTTCGGTTTGGCGAATAGTGGCCCATATTTATGACGTAGCCGGGCGGATTCATGGTAACAGCGAATAAGCAAAACTTTTTGTTTTGGGACCAAATACGGATTGGTCAGTTTAAGGTTTAAAATAATGTTCTAGAAGTTTTTCGGGCCAGGTACCAGGTACCAGGATAGTGAATTAAGGTCTTGTTACTTGGGGTCTAAATCAGCGTGACATTTCGCTGGGTTCTTGGAAAGTATATTAGTTGCTAGGTATTTCATTTTGCACTGGGGATATAGCGATATAGGATAGTTCTAGAAAGTTCTGTGGCAACATTGATGGGCTAGTTCCTCATCTATTGTACGAAATAATTTCTTTTCAGTTTATTTTAAAGGGATAAGTTTAAGTTTAAAGGGCTAGTATTATCTTTATAGTGTTAATTTAAGGTATTTCGTTGTTAATTTAAAGATTAATTGAAAATTTAATTTGATTTTCGAAACAAGATGGTTATATATCCCCACCTCTTCTTAAAAGTTCGTCCCCGAACCTGACATATCCATCTTACCATCACCATAATAGAAAATTTAAAAAATGTATATTTTTTAGATTAAATGTTTAAAAATAAAATTGGGGTGAATGAGTTAATAAATGTTTATCTTCTATACCTGCTGGAGGTATTTTCCTTTAAGTAATAGAATTCCGGTTTAACCCAGCGTCTATGAGGGGTTTGATAATGGGGACTGGTAATATTATTAGTAATTTCAAGGTCCTGGGTGTCTTCCGATTTCTCATTAGGGGTTAACGGGATATTTTTACATTCATTTTCTTGTCTCTTGATGACCATTGGCATGACAAGTTAGACAATTAATAGATGGGGTAGGGAATATCCCAGCGTCGACTCTCAATCTCATTTCTTCATATTTTTGGGGGGTAGCAGAACTTCTGTCTTTATGGTAAGGGTCATTGATTCTAGGGTAGCCAGTAGAAGAATTTTTAACAACAATGATTTTCTTGGGGTAATTTAATCTATTGCGTTGGACGGTAGGGGGTCTTAACAAGAAGAAATGAGTACCATCATCGTCGATTCTGGTCTCATATGAACGTCTTTGGGGGTTGGGGGGAGGTCTAATATTGGCAACAACTTGCGTTTGATTATCTAAGGATGAGGGAGGGTTCGAGCCGTTTGCAAGTAATTGTGGGTCGACGTTTAGATTTTCAATGGAAGGCTCTATAACAGGGGTATTAATAATTAAATTTTGTGTTAAGGGTTCCAGATCCCACACTTCTTCGTTTAACGCATTAGAATTTGGGTTTTGATTTTCAGATTCAGTTACTTCGATTGTACCCCAGTTTTCAAAATTATCGTTATAGGGGTTTGAAGGGGGTTCATAATAAAATTAATATTTTCATGCCAATAGTTTAATGATTGTTCGAGGGTAGGGGTATTAAGAACTGGTGGATTAAAAGTGCGTTCTCTTTCCCAGCTGGCTATGGGGTGAATTACAGGTCTGGTAGGCAGAGGATCCATGAACGAGGTTGTTGATCTTTGTTGACGTCGGCGGCGGCGGTTTCTCCTTCTCGCTCCTCCTGACGTTAGATCATCTTCCTCCAGACTGGAGTCCAAATAGGGGTCGTTGATAGGGGTTTGTGGTGGGGATGTTTCCTCAGATATTTGATGATATCCTTGGACTGAGATTATAGGTAGATCCGGATAAAGATGGAATACTAGGGGAACATCAGCTGGACATGGTTCTAAAACTGGTGTTTGAATCATGTAAAAAGAATCATGGGTTCGCATGCTCGGCAATAGTAATGTGGAAGAGTTTGTGATTGTTCTCTAGTTATATTTATGCAATGAATGTGAATTTAAGAGTCATAGTTGTCACACTGAATCCAGTCTATAACAGTATCGGTAATCTCATTTATAGTACACTTAGGGGCTGCACAGTTCTCTTCTTCTTCCGACTCTCTAGGGTTTCTTTCCTTTTTCTATGAAAATACCTTCTTTTCGAGGGGATACTTTCTTTGGGGATCGTAGTAGCCGCATTATCTTTTTGTTCAGTGATTATCGGTCCGACGCGATCGTGAAAAACTTTCAGATTGGATATATGATGAGTACCGATTTGTTCTCCCGTATTTGGATCTTTAATTTATTATATAAAAAGGACTTGGTTTGCCCAAGCCTAAAAAACAAAACGATAAGAGTTTTTTCCAGTTGACTGAAGCGCGGATATTTTTTTTCTATATAATTTTAAAGACAATCCGTATTTTACTACTCTTTAGAATTTAATTCAACCTCCTGATTTTACTGGTAATTGGATTTATTTCCTATAAATTAATTGAAATGAAAAATTACTTATCTCAGATTTTTCAACACAATTCCATTTTCGTAAAATTTTATCATGAAAAATCTTCGGTGATAGCATTCTTCATTCGACGTAAAGCGTCTTCGGACACCAATACGATTTTCCGAGCCATTATTTATTAATGACACGGTTTATGGCAGAGCCACGACTGAACTAACGATTGAAAGTAACGGTGCAAGTAAAAGAGGTAAAAAATCTCCTTTCTGAACTAGAATCTGTTTTCTCTTAGCGAGAGGGAGTTTATGCAACACTTTACGGTGTTTCTTCAACTAACTCTTTTTGCCCATCTGTTAGTTGAATGTTACCAGATCTTTGTCAACAATGAGAAATCAATGGAATCACCACATTATACGTAACGAAAATGGAATGTCACCAGCAATAGTATGGACTACTACCGACAACAGTTGAAAACAATACTTACTTTGAAGATCCTTTGGATATGGAGTTGAAGGCATCTAACAGATCCAATTGAAACAAATAATAATGTTGTTGTTCCAGAAATACAACAATATCTGATATACCGAATGAGCTAGAAAACTACGACCCTCTTTTGGAAGACGGGAATCATGGTATTAACCATTATCTTTATGTCATCAGCATTTTAGTTGCACCCCAAAATAACTAAGAGGTAATTCCACCTGAAAAGGACTGACAATGAACCAAATTCCAATCGATATTTTGTAAACGTTTTACAATTATATATTATTCATTATATATCTAGTTCAAGTAAAAATTGTAGAATGTTAGCTCAGAATAGTGTTATAGCACAATTTTACATATACATGAAAAAGTCAAATCTTAGAAATTAATTACTTGCAAATCTTTTTTCGGAAAGAAATTCTTAATATTTAGGCAACAAAGTATCAAGAAATATGTAGAATACTTTAATGTAATAAAATTTATTTTTATTGACCTTTATGCAAGAATTTCAGTCCATTCAATTTGGAACTAATGCGGTTTTTTTTTGGTTTAAAGAAAAAAAATAGTTCAAATTAAGCGTTTTAAGACAAATGTGCACTATGGCTTTTATTATTAATCTTACCAAAAACCAGTAAAAATTATCTTAACATATTTTAACTAAGAATATTTTGTCCTTAAAGGGAGGGTGAAGCAAATAAAGTGACTTATTATCTAGTTTGCTATTTATTATTATACTTTACGGCTTAGTGCAACATTTAGAAATCTCCGAATTATTTTAAAAATCAAAATTTATTTAGATTTCACCTTTCCGACCAATCTCGAAACGCCATGTCTTCCAGTAAGAAAAATGCTCTTTAGCGCTATGTCAAGCGCAATTACATTCAAACATACAGCTCAAGATGAGAAAAACAATTCGAGCGACGTGTCAAATTGGTCTGCGACATAATCATGCGATGACTAATTGCTGCTTGGAAGGCTGGGCGTTGCATGATTGGTTGTAGGTGCTACTTTAATTTATGAGTTATCTATTTTATATTTAAAATAATTGGGAGATATTTCCAGAATGTATCACATTGCAGCAAATATAAATAGTAGAAGAATCGTGTGTAAAAATCTATTTATTCCGCCTACAAGAACTACGTTCGCCCTTTCACAGTCTATCTTTTTTTACGATATTTCTTAAATTGCTTTGGCACTGTCAGTGTTTTTTTAAGTACTTAACGTAGGATTACAAAGAAACACTCGAGAGGTGTGGTAGTAAATGGGGAATCTGTGAAAACTGCAAATGGGCCGATTGAATCCTTTAAATACGTATTGTTTAAAATATATGGTGTCGAGAATTTAGTATGTATCAGAGACCATGAATTGTGCACCTTAATAACAATTAAAGCTCATGCAATACAGTTATAAAAATGAATTTTCGCATTGAAACATTTAAGGGTATACCAAAACATTCGCAGTTGCCAATTGCAAATTCCATGGCTTTTTTAAAATCCTCATAGTTTTTATGTTTACAGGCAATTTAATTTCCATTGCGCATGTGTTTGCTTTTTGATAGGGTAAATCAGGTTCTTCGTGAAGAAACTCTATACTTGGAGTAGGAGAGAACCCCATAGGAGGTTCTCTTCCAGCTCCTGTTGCGAACACGAGACATTGTTCAAAGGTAACACTCGATGTACCCTTCTATGGGTGAGCTCCATCCAAAACGATATTACCTCCAGCTCTATGGATATTCGATTTCCCTCAGAAAAAGAAATATTCTTAAAGATAGTTAAGAATGTTTCTGAAGTTAATTTTGTAGGGTTTTCAGGCCAAACAAAAATGTGGCGAAAGAGGTTCGGTTTTCGTTTTATTTCAGCGAGAAGCCTAAGAGTCTCCAGCCCATCCATAAATCTACCTAATCCTTCTCTATTCCGATTCATCAGTTCTCTGATGATTTTATCCTTGTCGCTAAACGATACGATTGGAGTTAACTGCCTGATATAACCATTAAGTCAGTTAGGCTATCGGCCTGGTCCTGAAGCTCAAACAAATTCGTCGCGTCTTCCACCCCTCGCAACTCAAAATCTGGATGTCGTTGATAACTGGGATTATTGAACTCAAATCCACAGTTATCATTTTATACAGCAGTTTGGAGAAACACGTTGGCGCAGGTCCTCCATTTAAAATGGAGACGGAAATTGCCTGTCCAACATAGAAATACAAGTCAACATCTAACGCTCTTCTACTGCACGTGAGATAAAGGCTCTCTCTCGGTCCCTCAAAAATTTGGCAAGAGAGCATGTCATTCAAAAGTAACTCTCTTGTTGGACCACCTACATCTATTGCTCCGAGTGCACCTTTATCGTCGCTAATTGGACATAAATTTGTTACTAGGGTTATAGGTCTTTCTTTTAAATCCCCTTAGTGCGTTCTCTCTAAAACGTTTCCCCTATTGATAAAAATTTTTGACGATTTTTGATTTGTCAGTTTTTGATGAAA
>JAEQBA010000311.1:15920-67198 GCA_019434445.1 Phalangium opilio | reverse complement strand
GTTACCATTCAAATGCTTGTACAAAAAAGGGCTAACTTGGCCGCTTTTTCATTTACATTTACTCGCTTAGTCTTCAATCGTAGCGCTTACCCTATCGGCATTAGCCAAATCAATCCTACAAAATTAGCTGACAGAGTCCCTTTGCTCAAATTATGAAAATGGAGGTCCAAAACATCAAGCAATTGCCCAAGATATTGTAGCGTACTGACAGCCATCTGGAAAGAAATTGAATTTTATTGAATTTCAGAAATGAGTATCGACTTGGAATGCCAGTTTTCCTTTGCATCCACAGCGCTGTTTCAACCCATAACAAAAGACGCGAATGAAACCAGGCTTTAATGACGCAATTGCTATATTCAGTGAGTGAGATACCTTTGCGCCATGTTCATCATGTAATTAGCGGCAGTGCATTCGTCAATCAGTTTCAGGAAGTGTCCTTCAAAGTTTCCCCCGGCGTCACAAGCCCTGATGACAGTGCTGCCACCCACTGATCCTCCAACGTGCGAAAACAAGAAGGAATTTCTCATGCTTGTTATCCGCTTGAATTGGCGATTGCTCGACATCAAGAAACGCTGAAAAAGATATAGGAAAATCTTCTGTTTAAATGCGATATTACAGTTCTGGCGCCAAGGCCTCTTTCCCCTCGCTCTAAAGGGATGTACATTCCGTTATGTAAGGGAGTGTCAATAACTGTATTTTTAAGTTATAGTCTAACTATATCGTGGGAAATGTCACATGACTGTAAGCGTGGAACGTGTCGGCGGATAGATTCGACGGAAATTGAAATGCCCATTCCCAATGCACTGATGACGGTAAGAAATTTTCGCATGCCCAGTAGACCTCTATTTGATGGAAGATAAGCTTAACATGGGCCCCGCCGCTACATTACACATTGTACATCCCTCCATCGGCTTTTTAAATCTTAATAAAACTTTCTAAAAAAATCATATAAAATGTCTGTTAACTTTAGGAAATGTCAATAATAATCTTGACTATTTTTATGTTTATTGGTATGTTTTCTATTTTTCAATAGTCTCATTTAAGAACTCCAAGTTCTGATCTGCAATCAACTCCCTGATTATTAAAGATCAAAAGTGGCTATCCCTTTCAATCATTAGAATTCTGTGTTTATCTGAATAATTACTCTTGAACGGAGACGGAAATTGAGTTCCTACCTGAAGTACGATGTATCCAACGACAACAACAATGGAGGGAATTATGAATAACGGTAAATATGCTGCAATTGCTAACGGGTAAATAACTAAATACATCAATCCCCAATTCGTTAGTGTTAAGGTTAAAGGTAATTGCTGGTCGAGGGCGTCGATATCTTGGGAGAAACGATTAAGTATCCTTCCAACGGGGGTCGTGTCAAAGAAAGACATTGGAGAGCGAGATACGCTGTCAAGCATTTTCCCATGAAGACAGTTTGCCACTCGTAGACAGCGAAATTCGTTGATGATTACCATTTTAAAGGAAGAAATAGCTTGGCCTAGACCAAGAACGACTAAGACCGCTATACGGGTTGCCTTTAAGTCTGGGTTCGCTTTAAAATCTTCCTTGGAGTCCGCACACCACAGAGACAGCCAGTACATTGAGAATAAATTAAGGAATATAGCAATGATGATTGTTGCTTCGAAGATCGCACACCATGATTTACCATAGGCTTTAAAATATTGTTTATAGTGTGATACGGATATCTGCAAATGCGCAATAAAATTATCACTAGGAAAAATGTGTGTAGAGAGTTTTAGTACTCAAGAAGCCCAGAAGAGTCCGAACTCTTCTCGTATATTAAAGAGCACATACATTCCCTTCATTGAGCGTCTCTTCAGTCGTGAGTTTTACTTCATCTTCATCCGAGACTTTTCCATTGGATGCAAGATTAAATCTCTCAGCTTTAATATTTAACGTACTAAAAAATTGCGTTAGCAAAATTCGTAAATTAGGAAAGAGTGTTCACTTTGAAAGAATCAATTGAAACAATTTCAAATAAGGTTATTTCTACAAACAATACCAGCCAAATGTCCCACAAAGAAATTCACCTTGTTACTTTGTACAACCAAAAACGGATTTATGGGATTGGTACAATACATGGTTAATTGCTATGACTTTAAGATTTTTCGCATAAACAGGGTGTTTCTGATAAGTCTGCCATAAATCAAGGGGCGTGTTCTTTGGGTCAAACTGAGTGGAAAGTGTCAAAGAACATGGGGTGTACAAGAATTTGCAACGAAGATATGGCCCCCCAAACATTGGCCCCTAAAACAAGAAAATATTCGAAAATGTAGACTAAAACAAATTCAGCCTTATCAACTTGTTTAGAAATATGAGACAATTTCAATAGTTTCCCTCTAACATCGTTATTGAACTTTCACCTGGCAGAAGTGTATTAAATGAGTAGAAGTATGCCTACTCTAGTAAAGTAAATTCAAAGTATCATGGTACCTTTCGGTTGGTATTACTTTTATTCTAAACAAGTTAACATGGACGTTACAGGTATTGTTCAAAATGTCCACCACCGGCGTTAAGACAAACATGAACCCGTCTTTCGAAAGATTCTTGGACATGTTGGAAGATTCCTTGCATGTTCCTGATTGTTTGACAACCTTCAATAATTCGTCTTCGCAAGTCTTCCTCATCACGGACTTCATTCTTGTACACGATGTCTTTGAGATGACCCCAAAGATAGAAATCGCACGGATTTAAATCCGGAGATCTGGCTGGCCACGCAACTGGTCCTCCACGCCCAATCCACCTCAAATTAAACGTAGCATTAAGATGTTCTCTAACTGCACGGCTGAAATGTGGGGGTGCCCCGTCGTGCATAAACCACATGTCACGAAGCAATGCTAACGGTATGTTACAAACGTAAACAATAAACGGTGGTTTGCTAAAAAGTCTTTGGGGTCATCTCAAAGATTTTTTTGACATCGTGTACAAGAATGAAGTCCGTGAATAAAAAACAATACTGACAGTCATGACGCAAACGTAAAAACTAAACGGTGGTTTGCTATAAAGTAACGCGATGTTGTTGATAACGTCACAGTATCACTTCGAACGAACGTGTGGTAGTACAGTACGGCGTATACCAATGCAGAATATGCAGACATGCATCTCATGTATGGACTGGCGCAGGGCAATTCAGTGGAAGCACAGCGGCGAAACCAGGAACAATTTCCGCAACGACGCATACCAAATCGTCGTACGTTCGAGGCTGTTGACAGGCGCTTGAGGGACATCGGACAAGTACAACCCAACAACGTTCGAGAGCGAGACATTCCAGAAGACATGGAGGAAATCGAGGAAGACGTCCTTGCCATGTTCGATGAGGACCCCTCGACAAGTACCAGACAAGTTGGACGACAATTACATGTTAATCACGTTTTAGTCTGGCGAATTCTCCGCGGACATCAGTTTCACCCGTATCATATTCAAAAGGTGCAAGCTCTTAACCCGGCAGATTATCCAAGACGCATCGACTTTTGCGAGTGGTTTTTGGCCAGAGTAGAGGACAATCAATTTCCACGGGTCCTTTTAGTAACCGACGAGGCACATTTTTCCCGGGATGGAATTCTGAACTATCACAACCACCACGAATGGCGCCAATTAAACCCACACGCAACTAGTGTTAGAAGTCACCAACAGCAATTTTCTTTAAACGTATGGTGCGGCATTGTCGGTAATCATTTACTAGGTCCGCATTTTCTTCCACCCAGACTAAATGGTGAAGCATATCTCACGTTCTTAAGAGACACTTTACCTGAACTACTCGAGGACATACCGTTAGCATTACTTCGTGACATGTGGTTTATGCACGACGGGGCACCCCCACATTTCAGCCGTGCAGTTAGAGAACATCTTAATGCTACGTTTAATTTGAGGTGGATTGGGCGTGGAGGACCAGTTGCGTGGCCAGCCAGATGTCCGGATTTAAATCCGTGCGATTTCTATCTTTGGGGTCATCTCAAAGACATCGTGTACAAGAATGAAGTCCGTGATGAGGAAGACTTGCGAAGACGAATTATTGAAGGTTGTCAAACAATCAGGAACATGCCAGGAATCTTCCAACATGTCCAAGAATCTTTCGAAAGACGGGTTCATGTTTGTCTTAACGCCGGTGGTGGACATTTTGAACAATACCTGTAACGTCCATGTTAACTTGTTAAGAATAAAAGTAATACCAACCGAAAGGTACCATGATACTTTGAATTTACTTTACTAGAGTAGGCATACTTCTACTCATTTAATACACTTCTGCCAGGTGAAAGTTCAATAACGATGTTAGAGGGAAACTATTGAAATTGTCTCATATTTCTAAACAAGTTGATAAGGCTGAATTTGTTTTAGTCTACATTTTTGAATATTTTCTTGTTTTAGGGGCCAATGTTTGGGGGGCCATATCTTCGTTGCAATTTCTTGTACACTCCATGTTCTTTGACACTTTCCACTCAGTTTGACCCAAAGAACACGCCCCTTGATTTATGGCAGACTTATCAGAAACACCCTGTATATTACAAACAAGCGGTAAAAAGTGTGGATATAGCTCCAAATTTACTCACGAGGCTTCTTCTTCATTCTCGACGTTCATGTCACTCATGTGTTGCCCGAAATAATCTCTGGCCATTCCCTGACGACTCATGATTTCATCGAAGGTTCCCCTCTCGATGATTCGTCCGTTGTTCATGAAGAAGATCTCGTCCACTTCTCGGATGAAGCTCAAGTTGTGCGTCACCAAAACTCGCGTCTGTAATAGATTGAATGGCTCTTTGTCGAGTGAGCAAGGAATTACCAACTAGAAGCAGCTTTCAAAAACGAGCGACTGATAAGGGTTAGCCAGCGTTAGCTAGAGACAACATCAATTTATTTTTGATAACTTTTCGAGCTGCTTTATACCTCTCCGAGTGACGATGACGTCACGGAGAGGTATTACACTGGACGGGGGTGTGTCTGTGTGTGTTTGACACCGCGTTCGCAGTTGGCAACGGTATCAAAAGTGTTCGCAGAAAGCAAATTTTGGCTTCTACTCCCATCGTTAGGATTAAGAAGTACGCGGCGCTCGGCTTGGGTTACGAAAAACGTCTAGCCTCCCAATGGCAGGGCTTTCACCAAAGGTTCACGCAATTGCGGGTTTTCTTATGATTTAAGAAAAAACCCTTAATTGCGTCTCGACTCGGAGAGGTATAATTTGGTTTCCTCAACTTGTGTTGAAGTTGCAGGGATTTAGAACAAACTTTACTCGGCTTAGATAAACATGTATATACAAGATGTCAGGTGAAAATATTTTCACAAAAAAGAAACTGATTACTTTCTGGGACGCCATATTCAACTATTATCGGGTTTTAAATTAAACGACATGTTTACCACTCATCAATTGACGCATAGCGCTTTCATAGAAAATATGAGTAGCGTTACTTTCTTTCGAAGAAATCCCATTGGTCCGATGACTTCGTTGAAGAGATGTTTGGCCACGTGCGAGTCAACCGCTCCCAAAGGGTCATCAAAGAGATAAACATCGTCATCGCGATAAATCGCTCTGGCCACGTTGACCCTTTGCTTTTGACCACCACTCAAGTTGATACCCTATCATGGAAAATGAGTAAACGAACGCATTAGTAACGCAAGCAATCATCAATAGAACCAAAAATAAATAGGGAAAAGTGTCGGACTGCCATATTTTCCTGCCTTTGCCTTAGCTTGACATGCATTTCGAGACGCTCAAGCGCGCGAGAGGTGTTTAGCCAATAAATTTGAAGTTGATGATGTCATTCTTCCCGAAAATAACGCTCGTACGCCACCAAACGGGACAATTTGGCATAGGCCTCAAGGAAGAGTCACAACCTCGGACCTCAGCGCTCTGTTCTATTTTCTTTAGTGTTATTTTCGCGTTTGAACGAGGTTAAAAATTTGTTTAAAACGTTAGCACGCCGAAAATAAATTAAAAATGCCGCAAATCATCATTTATTTCAAAAAACTTATGGGTAAAATCCTTCAGAATTTCGTTCAAACTTAGGCCCTGGGTTGTCATTATAAGCTAAATGGTTTTAATATTAGTAAATAACATCAATATTAGCAAACTAAATTAATACAATCATGTACATCATCAAATTAAATTGTGGCCACGTTTAGCCTCAGTCAAAAGCAACTAATGTAAGATAAAACCGCACAATTTCTTCACGCGCAATATCACAAATTATCTTAGGTACATGGTGAATAGGCGAGGGGGATGAAACAGATTTCGCGAGTATGCATTCACCCCTCCAAATGCATGTCACAGACGAAGGAGAGAGTCCGACACTTTCCCCTATTTATTTTTGATAGAACCATGAATTAAAAATATTGTGAAGGGCGATATGCAGCAATGCATGTCTCCCTGCGTACCTTGTTCACGCCCCCTACCCTTCGGTAGGCGATTTTTAAATGCTGCCACGTAGCGCTATTGTATTTGTATGAGAACTAGCTTCTTTTTTATTAGATTTACACGAATTTATTTTGGTTAAATTTAAGAAATTGCCCAAGCGCCTGTCCCTGTTCCTGAGCATGCGCGCTATGCCGAACACGTACGTGATTTCTAATGAGAGAAATGATGGGAAAGCGCAACGTAGAGACAGTACTGTCTGCCTCGTAAATAAGTGAGAGGGGGAAGAGGGAGAGGAGGCATCCCGCCCGGAGAGGAGAGAGAAAGACAACATATAAATATCTGTGCCCTTTCTGCACGTGATACATCAGATTATGCTGGATTTTATAAGGTCCGGCCAGGTTAGGTTAGGTTTCGTGAAATAGGGGGTTAGCAAAACGAAAGTCTTTCATTCTTTCCGGGAAAAGTAGCGTTTTGTGTTATTCAGCCTTATCCGCCCGGTTATACAATTGGGTGAATCACAGTGCTACGGCCGAGGTTTCTAGAGCGGGACTCGACTTGGTAGTGGGAAACGCCGTAGTGACATGCTATTCAAAATAGAGAGACAAACAGTCACAAGAGAGATAAACCAGATATGAGGAACCTTACAACCAAGAAATAATTCCTCTTTGACACGTTTTACATCAGCTACTGACGACAATGATTTGGGGGGGAACACGGTCCGACGACTTCTTTACTTTAAGATTCACTATTGTCAGTCCAAAAAGGGCGAACAATTAGTCTACTTTTCTACCGACATTGCACAGAATTGCCAGATTTCACTGCTATTTTAAAATCAATGACTTCATCCGTTTTATACCCCGACGCCATTTTGGCAAAAATGAAATTTTTCTTCATAGTTCATTTGTTTTCTCTAAAATGTTTGCTTTTAATAATACGTACTCTTTCTCCGATCTCCGTTTCATCGTGAGCGGGAAGCTGGTCAAGGTCCGTTTGTAGGGCGCATGCCCGTATGACGCTGTCGTATCTTTCCCGGTCCATGTCGTCGACGAAGAGTATGTTCTGTCTGAGTGAGGCGTTCTGGATCCAAGGTTGTTGAGTGACGTATCCCACTCTCCCGGCCACTCTCACCTCCCCGTCCACCTTTTGCATCTCGGAAACCAGAGCCGACAAAAGGGAAGACTTGCCACAACCCACCGGACCCACCACGGCCACCAAGGCGCCACGGTACACTTTCAAATTGATGTCCTGAAGGGCCACCGCTGCCGGCTCTTCCAGGTTCCAATGAAACTTTCCCCTCTGAATCTCAATTGCTGAAGTTTTTAAGATGGACAAATTGTGTGAGGATAGTTTAATCTAAAAAGCAACTTCAAGCCTATAAATCCTCTTTAAACACGACATGTTGATTGGATTATTTTACAAATAAGTTAGAATTTCCTTCTAAAATTGATTATTGTGTTAACCCTATCCTTTTGACCCGCGAGATAAAGCTAACAAGGGGAAAAAAGCCTGATAATTCCAGGAGAATATTTTCTGTTTATAACAATTCCACAGATTAGTGGGTTAAGTTCTGAAAACATTCCTTCAATCGTCTCTTTCTTCGCGTTCAAGTTCGCGCTTCCACCTTTTAGCCACGATTAATTTTGAGCTTAAATTCACCAGCTCTTGTAGGAATAGCTGCCGGAAATAATAAGCGACCCAACTCGTTCTTTGAAGTCCCTAATTATTTGACATACCAAATTGGGCGTCTCTATCCATCTGCTGCACGTAACGCTTGGTTTCCCCACGACTCAACAAGTTTGCGATTCTTCTTCCCGAGACGTTTGTCTGTAAAACATTAGTTAGTGGGTTTTGTCATTTTGAGGTGTTTTAACGGAAGGGAAGGTCAACAAAATCCCGTACAATTCTTTTTCTTAAAATAATACCTCTTTGTTTCGCAAATGTTTTAAAACATGAAATTTGCTGTCGTTATATCATTACGCCAAATATAATAATAACAAGTTGGGAAAACCATAATATTACCTCTCCGAGTCAAGACGACTACTTACAAACTTATTTGCCCAGATATGGAAATGTTTCTTAAGTTAAAATTTATGAAATATTAAAGCAGAATACAAAGCATAGCAAATATACTGTAAATCAGACGACATTTTACATCCAATAATGATATACTTGTACACATTAAAATCATCCGATGGGGGAAAAACGGGAAATGAAGAGATAAAACTTTGGAGGGATATTACCTTTACGTGTTTGTAAAGGCCCAATTTTCTACTCCTCAACTGTATGCCCTCTATGTTCAAAGCCATATTCACAACAGGGTTGCCATATAAACACTATCCTTTCGTTTCACCTCAACGATTTTCTTAGTTTGTCAACATGACTGTTAACGTTACATAACACCAAAGCTTATTTGTGGCTACACACACTGAAAGTAAATGCGTACCATAAAAAGCATGAAAACACGAAGCTATTATCCGATTACGATCAGACCTTTCACTGGTCTGGGCTGCGTTCAGCAGAGCTCACCAAAAAAGACAGCGGATTTTGGAAATGTTTACCGGTGAGCTCTGTCGTACCACTTGTACATTTATATAATCTTGGTTTTTTGGAGCTGAATGGCCTTTCAAGGCCCTAGCTCGACAATAAATAAACGGAGCAAAAAAAATAGCTTTTCTCCGGTCATGGGCGTTTTATAAATGACGCTAGCGCAATAAAGCGTGCAAGGTACCAAGGCTTAACAAAAATTGTATGATAACATATTTATAGAGATAGATAACAACTTTTATAATTAAAATTAGAAACTAACATATCTCTTAAAATTCTCGCGTGATCAACTGGTTTCACGCCAATTAAATAGCTAAAGTCCCATAGAGCTATTTGTATTAATTCCTCCATGGTTTTTTCGCCAAGCTGAGAACTATGCGTTTTACGTCACGTTATCCAAAGAGCCGACTATTTTCTTTGAAGACCGCGCTAACTCAGCGCTAAGCACCGTGACGTCAAAATTCAAAAACAAAATCCCGTTATGTAGGACACTGCTAACAGCGCTGGGCTCTGCTGAACGCGGCCCAGATTTCCAACATGATTATAATATCTAACCCTAAAGTGTATTTAACTTTCGGCTCACTCTGAACCGTTAATGTCTCTGCATTACAGACACGAAAACCAAACCCAAGCGTCTACTTTTTGGTTCACTGGGCCTATTGACAAATAAAAGTTCATTTGACCAACATAGTAGCGTCGTGCTTGGATTCACTTTAGAAAGGATTATGCTATAAACAGATGTAGTATAGCTTAAGTAATATATAAACATCCATTTTAAATAATAATATTAAAAAAAATCTTTGGAATATCAAAATGAAATAGAGCTTTAAAGCTACAAAAGTACTAAATACATCATAATTACGAAAAAATATTTCCACATATTCACTTTATATTAAGGATAAAGGGAATATTATGGTTCTGTAGGATTCCTTTACACATCAAAACAAAACGAACTTCTAACGCAGTGCACTACTGTAACAACGGACGGACACACACAGACAAAAACATAGGCTCAGCTGCTTTTTAACTCTTTCCGTATTAATTTTGAATTGAGAAACAAGATTATCTTAAATATTAAAATAAATATAATTAATATTTAATATTTTCTTCGTTAGTTATTCGCCTTAACGTTACATCGTTTTAAAAAAGAACAATTAAACATTCTTGAGAGACTTGACTAATATTGGCGTTTGAAATGAAGCATTCGCCGGTTGCCTCGCCTTACTCAAATAGGTAGTATATAAGGGTGTCGAACTACAGCTAAAAGCAAGAACAACCGCAATTGCGAAAACCTATCGTGGACAACCCACCCTAGGGAGGCTAGACGTTTCTCGTAACCCTAGCTGATCGCCGCGAATGTCTTAAACTCAACGATGACGATGGAGTAGAAGCCAGGTGTGCAGACTGGTGTCCATATGGGATGGACATAAAGAAAGACCAGAAGATGGTGGTGTAGAAGCCAGGTCTGCAGACTGGTGTCCATGTGGGATGGACAAAAACAAAGTCCAGAAGATGGTGGTGTTAGAAGCCAGTGTGTACAGACTGGTGTCCATGTGGGATGGACAATGACCTGAAGATGGTGGTGTTAGAACCCAGTAAGTACAGACTGGTGTCCATGTGGGATGGACAAAAACAAAGACCAGAAGATGGTGGTGTTAGAAGCCAGTGTGTACAGACTGGTGTTCATGTGCGATGGACAATGAGCAGAAGATGGTGGTGGTTAGAAGCCAGTATGCACAGACTGGTGTCCATGTGGGATGGACGAAGGCCATAAGATGGTGGTGATTAGAAGCCAGTAAGTACAGACTGGTGTCCATGTGGGATGGACAATGACCTGAAGATGGTGGTGTTAGAACCCAGTAAGTACAGACTGGTGTCCATGTGGGATGGACAAAAACAAAGACCAGAAGATGGTGGTGTTAGACGCCAGTGTGTACAGACTGGTGTTCATGTGCGATGGACAATGAGCAGAAGATGGTGGTGGTTAGAAGCCAGTATGCACAGACTGGTGTCCATGTGGGATGGACGAAGGCCATAAGATGGTGGTGATTAGAAGCCAGTAAGTACAGACTGGTGTCCATGTGGGATGGACAATGACCTGAAGATGGTGGTGTTAGAACCCAGTAAGTACAGACTGGTGTCCATGTGGGATGGACAAAAACAAAGACCAGAAGATGGTGGTGTTAGACGCCAGTGTGTACAGACTGGTGTTCATGTGCGATGGACAATGAGCAGAAGATGGTGGTGGTTAGAAGCCAGTATGCACAGACTGGTGTCCATGTGGGATGGACGAAGGCCATAAGATGGTGGTGATTAGAAGCCAGTAAGTACAGAATGGTGTCCGTGTGGGATGGACAAAGACCAGAAGATGGTGGTGTGAGAACTCAAGTAGAGTAGCCATTTCCGTGACTGTGAAAGCAGTTCGGAAATGGCGAACATGTTTGCTCCGATTTGGAAACTGCGAACGCGGTCACGTGGGTGTAACAACAGACATACAGACACACACACACACACAGACACACACGATCGTTACAGAACCTCTCCGTGACATACGTCACTCGGAGAGGTAAAAACTGTCATTGTAGACAAGTGTAAAAGATAAGTGTAGAAAATGAATTACCTGAAGTAACAGATATTAAAATTTTCACTTTTGAAGACATGATCATAAAACATCGATTATTTGAAAAAATTCTTATCTTAGTTATTTTTCACCAAATTTTCATTAAGCTCAAAATATAATAGTTCCAGAAAAAATGGTATCTTCAAGTTTTTTTAAGGGATAATGACTTGATACTAGGTTTTACTTTTGACTAAAATTTAGGTTCAAATACTCAAATTTTTATATTTTAAAATTGGAAATTTTGCCAAGCAGAAAATTACGAAGTCCGTTTGACTGTGATGTAGTTATTAGTGTTCAAAAGATCTTTAGATTGATAGTGATATTTTGTGAGCTATACATCACGGTAAATTAAATACTTTTTTTCAACCATTTTCTGACAATTTTATTCTCCTAATAGGACCATTGAATACTCAAAAATAATTGTAAATTTTTGATAAAAAAGAAAATGTACACGCGTACTACTTTTAAAATGAAGCACGTGTTTCATGACAAAATATTTTGACTAAAGTAATTTGGGTGAAAAAAACAAAGATAAGAATTTTTTCAAATAATCGATGTTTTATGATCATGTCTTCAAAAGTGAAAATTTTAATATTTGCTACTTCAGGCAATCCATTTTCTACACTTATCTTTTACACTTTGCCGTCTTTGTCTACAATGACAGTTTTATTAATATCTGTTACTTCGGTCTTAATATTAATTGAAATTGTTTAGAAACCTTAGGAGAGTAAAAGTATTAGGGCATAGTGCATACATTAGTTAACGCGTTTGAACTAACCAACCATCTATTATAAAACTGTCATTCCTGACTGCTTGACTTGACAATGAACTCAAATTGCTTTCCCGTCATTTTCACATGCAAATACATAGTTATACCACAAAAAGATTCCGTACACCTGAGCACCAACACATGTCATATACTTATCAAGTTCAATTACCAATCATCTGTAATCTGGCTTAATTACCAGTCGTCGGTAGTCTGCCTTAATTACCTGTCGTCGGTAGTCTGGCTTAATTACCTGTCGTCGGTAATCTAACTTAATTACCAGTCGTCGGTAATCTGGCTTAATTACCAGTCGTCGGTAATCTAGGTTAATTACCCGTTGTCGGTAATCTAGTTTAATTACCAGTCGTCGGTAATCTGGCTTAATTACCAGTCGTCGGTAATCTGGCTTAATTGCCAGTCGTCGGTAATCTGGCTTAATTGCCAGTCGTCGGTAATCTGGCTTAAAGGGATAGAATCAATGTTATCCGACTAGTACAAGATGAGGGCAGTTTTAGGTAAAACAAGACGGCCCAAGGGCTCGTAATAGTAGCCATATCGTACGAGTGAATAGCCCCTCTATACCCTACCCTAATGAGTGGATAACCCCTCTATACCTTACCCTAATGAGTGAATAGCGCTATCTTTTACAATGCTTAAATGATTTACCGTGCAAAAAATCAGAGTGAATAGCCCCTCGATTCCCCACTCTAAACAGTGATTAAATTATAACCGTATAAATTTACTTATGCTGTAATTCTAATATTCCGGCGAATCGAAGAACAGATAGTTTTTAGTGATAATCCCCTCGATGAGTTTACAACATAGACTTATGCCGATGCACACTTATCGCATCTTATAAATTTCTAACAAGGACTTATGCCCAGAAACTTTTGAAAGAGAAAGTTTAGTTATAGTGATTACGCATTTTAGTGATTATCCCCTCGAATTACCTTTAGCAATGCTAAAATGATCAAACGCATAACGCTCATTTAACACTATGTTAGCTCTATCTAAACCCACATTTGAATTGACCGCAAACGTTCCAGTCAAACATAGCATAGATGGCGATAGCTACCGAACGAGAACGAAACACATGAAACGGGGAAAATCGTTATCTATTTAATTAGCACATAAATAAAAAGGAAATAAATATAAAAATCCCAAACATACAAATTCATAAGTATCCGACCCCACAGATAAAAATTCAAAAGTATCCGACCCCACAGATTAAGAGGTACCCCACCCCACATCACCCTGACATTTTAGAGATAAAAATAAATAATAAAAAACTCGGGGTTTCTATCAAGTCTCTATAGCTCAGTGGTAGAATTTCCGTCTACTACGTGAGCGACCCGGGTTCGAATCCCGGCTGCGATCTCAAAAAATTTTTAATTAAAATTAAATTTCTAACCGGGCCCAGTTACCCCTATGGGTGGGTTGTGGTAATATAAAGTTCATTTTAAGCTAAAATCTGACGATAACGATAGCGAAAACTCCGGCCACTACTGTTACTACTGTTACTACGGCTCGGGTCAAACTAAGAGCCTATCGTATACTACGATATGGCTAAAAACCCCAAACATACAAATTCATAAGTATCCGACCCCACAGATAAAAATTCAAAAGTTTCCGACCCCACAGATTAAGAGGTACCCCACCCCATATCACCCCGACATTTTAGAGATAAAATAAATAATAAAAAACTCGGAGTTTCTATCAAGTCTCTATGGTTTAGTGGTTAGAACATTTGTCTACTACGCCAACGACCCGGGTTCGATTCCCGGGTCTGACCTGAAAAAATTTTAATTAAAATTAAATCTCTAACCGATCCCAGTAACCCCTATGGGTGGGTTGTGGTAATATAAAGTTCCTTTTAAGCTAAAATCTGACGATAACGAAGCGACAACCCCGGCCACTACTACTACTACTACTACGACGGCTCGGGTCAAACTAAGAGCCTATCGTATACTACGATATGGCTAAAAATGTGCCTAAAATTATGTGTGCTAAAAAAATCGAATTAAAACGTTTAAAATTAAGAAAAGTACGTTAGATATTTTAAAATTCAAACTAGCCACGAAATACCGCCCAACTTGTTTTTACCCTAGTGAAGTTACTAATGTCCGCTGATTCATTGGTTGTTTGGAAATAGGAGAATGTAGGGAGCTCTAGACCGTGTATAGTAGCTTTCCACCTTCACTGGTTAAGCGGCGCATTATTGAGAAGACCCTTGTAAACATAATTCTGATTTTTCATGTTTATTATCCTTTGTTCTCTTAACTCTCGGTTACGTTGTAGAGTAAGGATGATAGAGATTTATCAAAATTGTTACAGGTTATGTCCAAAACACCACATTTTTGAGCAATTTGGCAAAGGCTTAGCTTCCATGTATAATAATGGTATGACTTTATTTTAGCCTAATGGCCCTAATCTAGGCTTTAACATATTTATAATTGTAATTAAACATAGTAAAACTATTAAATTAAACACAAAAAATACAGTGAAACTATTTACCTTCCTTTATAACTTTCAAAGCATCCGTATCGAAATGATTTATATTAATTTGGCGAAAATGCAGAATAGTATGAAAACTCTTTTTAGGAGTAAATCTACTGTACCTCCGAGGGAGACGAGGGTCGCGGGAGTAATTTAGTTTTTTCGCTCGTGTTTTTGCAAACGACTGTAGAGGGAGCAGTGATCGGAGCGGCGCCGAAAACTAATATTTTAAACATTAATTAAAAATAGTTAAGTTATTAAAACTATCAATATCTATATATTTTTGAAAACGTAATTTTAGGTTCTATCTGATTTAAAAAAAAATGAAAGCTTTTCATTAGTAGTCAAAAGATTGATTCTATCCCTTTAATTACCAGTCGTCGGTAATCTGGCTTAGTTACAAGTCGTCGGTAATCTGGCTCAATTACCAGTCGTCGGTAATCAGGCTTAATTACCAGTCGTCGGTAATCTAGGTTAATTACCAGTCGTCGGAAATCTAGGTTAATTACCAGTCAGTCGGTAATCTAGCTTAATTACCAGTCAGTCGGTAATCTAACTTAATTACCAGTCGTCGGTAATCTAGCTTAATTACCAGTCGTCGGTACTCTGGCTTAATTACCAGTCGTCGGTAATCTGGCTTAATTACCAGTCGTCGGTAATCAGGCTTAATTACCAGTCGTCGGTAATCTAGCTTAATTACCAGTCGTCGGTAATCTAGGTTAATTACCAGTCGTCGGAAATCTAGCTTAATTACCAGTCAGTCGGTAATCTAGCTTAATTACCAGTCAGTCGGTAATCTAGCTTAATTACCAGTCAGTCGGTAGTCTAACTTAATTACCAGTCGTCGGTAATCTGGCTTAATTACCAGTCGTCGGTACTCTGGCTTAATTACCAGTCGTTGGTAATCTGGCTTAATTACCAGTCGTCGGTAATCTGGCTTAATTACCAGTCGTCGGTAATCTAGCTTAATTACCAGTCGTCGGAAATCTAGCTTAATTACCAGTCGTCGGTAATCTAGCTTAATTACCAGTCGTCGGAAATCTAGCTTAATTACCAGTCATTCGGTAATCTAGCTTAATTACCACTCGTCGGTAATCTAGCTTAATTACCAGTCGTCGGTATTCTAGCTTAATTACCAGTCGTAGGTAATCTAGCTTAATTACCAGTCGTATATAATCTAGCTTAATTACCAGTCGTAGGTTTCTTGTTTAATCTCTAAGGCAGTTGGAAACCTAATATATATGTGTTGGGTCCTTTTCCAACTTAACTTGTTAGCTAACACAAGCTTAGGTCCCCTTGTTTTTTAACCACCACGAAAATTGGACCAAATAGGCTTATCCATGCTGAAATATCGCAGATTTGAATGGTTTTGAAAATTTGAAATTAAACCTACTTAAACTTAAATCTAATTAATGAAAATTGGAAAGCGGAAAATCTAAATACCAGGCTTTCGTTTAAAACCATTTTCAAGTCAAACAAACGTATAGTTACTGCATTACGTCTTCCACAAAATTGTTATTTGTAAAATATTTTCCCTTGTTATTTCTATGGAAATATTTCGAGGTTTTTGTCAAAATGACTGATTATTTTTATTGAAGTGAAAACCACCCTTAGCAACTTTATTTTTTATAAAATAAACTATTAAATGGATCTCATTGAAATTTTAACCATATAGTAAGGTCCTGAATTGTAGTTCTGTAGAATTGTTTCAAAACAGTCAATACGATACAAAAAAAAGTTATATCCAATCAAAAACTCTTCCTTATACATTAAAGCCAGTATGATGTCTTATCTAAGAGAGCTACCGCTCTCATAGAATTTTAAAACTTTCTTTTACAGTATAGGACGATGGTAATCGAATAAAACTGATTATCAAAGTATATATATTAAAACCAAAATTCTCGATCAAGCAGGCGAAAGTGTCCTTAAGATCCAACACCTCTTTTAAGCCTTCCCACTTCAAGTCGCGGAAATTGTAAACAAGAAGAGTTACGCTAATTGTATAATAATTAAGATGTTTTAAGTCTAATAGACAAGGCTTCTTTTTTTTACAGATGGCTGGTTTTTTTTAAATAGATTTTATTATTTGCTTTACCTTCGAATTAGAGTTACGAGCATTTTCAAAAGACATTAGATTGCCTAATTAATATTAATTAATCATCGCACGTAAATTTAGCGTAAAGTACGCCGTCACCATGGATTTATATAAATACTACGCATTATGGATTTCCAGCTTGGCCAAAAATGCGGCCACCAAATATGTGCGACACCGGCCAGAGAACTCAGATCACATGGGAGAAAGGAAGTAGTGGTACATGCGGCGTCTGCTCCAAAACATGGTCCGTGCCTTTGGGGCGGCCACACTAAAATGCATACGGTTTAATTTTATGCATACAAGGCCTTTTAAAATAGTTTGCACAGATAATATAATGAGTAATAATATTACACACTTTTATTGCATACGGTTGACCAATTTCAAACGGTTTGAAAGTAACCAAAATACTAAAACGCATAACTGGAAACTAGGAAATCTCAAAACGCTAACTAACGCGGGATTAAAAGGAAAATAATCATTTTGACAACTTTGACAGACTACAAACGCTGTGCACCTTTAATTAGCAATGTAAACTTAAAAGTTGGGTGGTGCAAGATTTTCTAACTATTAAACTTGTCGATATAAATTGGTGAAAATTCAGGATATTTATTTTCTTCCAAATTTTCAAATCCATATTTTATGGTTTTTTTAATATAGCAATCCTACTATTTCTACCAAAAACATTAATATTTCTTATTCGCACAGGCCTATTCCTGTGCACTCTGGCACACAGATGAACGGACGCATCCGACTACCATTCTAAGGTCACGGTTGTGGACTACTGACGGTATTCATAAATGGTTTGTAGCAAACCGTATGCATTTTAGTGGCCGACAATTGGGCATTTCGCGCACGCGCAGTGAGAAAAATAAAACTAACTACCGTCCCAATTTAGAGGGCCGCGAGAGAGAAATGCCTTGTGGAAGGTACGAGTTGGAAATCCATAATACGTAGCATTTGTATAAATCCATGCCGTCACAAACTGACTCTACCCGATGAAATGAACATGAACAGTACGGGCAGTAGTAAAGCATAGGTAAACAAAGGCCAGAAAAATATATATTTTTTCAAATGAAGTAATCACAGGCTGTGATTGGGCATCATCTGCTACGTTATATATATATTTTTGTTAATTTCCAAAATTATGTAGCAAAAAAAGCCAAATTGTTCAAAATTTTCAAAAATCAAGAAACATTCAAACCTTTGATTATTGGAAACCAGTTTATATATTTAGTAGAAGAAGCAAATTTTAGATTAATCTTGTGACCCTCCCTGAGAATGTTCTTACCAAAACTAGGATATTTATTAAATCCGGAAAAATGAGCATTGACGCCGCTAATAATCGTACCAACTGAAAGGACACGAAAGCTTTCCTCGAGGTAAGAACGTTATCGTCGTCAATTAATACGTACATTGCGAAACACGGTGAAGTAATCTGAATATTAAAATAAAAAAATATCTGTAGGAACTTACAATCAATATGGAGGTAAAAAAAGGAAGTATGTCCCGGAATCTAACAGTTTAATTGAAAGAGATGACGACCGCCAGAAGCAAAATCATCTTCAACTCGCGTACTTATTTCATCGCTGAAATACGGCGTCATCGCCTTTCTTGAGCCTGGAGAAAGCGTAGAGATTTCAAGAACGTTTGCCTTCTTGGGTCGAGTGAGAACGTTTGGAGAAGAATAAAAACGGAGCTGAAATCTCTACACCTCTATGTGCCCCATTATCGATAATTATAATCCACTTTATAGGTTCGTACCAAAACCGGTATGAGAGCAACTATAAATCCATTTATTCCTTCGAAGAGGCATTGTTTCTTCATGAGTGCCATTTCTTTCTTCCTGATTTCAAGAACTATTTTCTGGAACGATCTCTCCCAGGCGTACAGCTTCAAGACGCGGATCCCATTCAAGATTTCACTCATCATTTTCATTCTGTTGTCCTTCAGCTTCATCAGCTCAATCTAATAAACGGGATCATTAAATAAACCATTCACAAAAACCCCAAAGTTTATATTCGCGCGTTTGTACATCAAAGGAATGGTAAGTAAACAAGATGGCCCACGGATTTCGGATTACGGTCCCGTGGTGTTTTAATTGGATAATATTTACCTGCAGTTCTTTGGATTTCTTGGTGCTGAGATAGTTCAATGGAAGAAGAAGGACAATAGGTACGATGCCAGCAAGGCTGAATAGCCAAGTTCTTGATACATGAAGACGAAGCACAGTACTGTTTGTACCGGGACCGACCACAAGAGACCCAGTTGCGGCGACAGAATTTGGAATCTGTTCGTGTCGACGTACATCGTGTTCAGTATTTCGCCCATTGTTAGGTCACGTCGATCGCTGCTCGTCAAGCGAAATGTCTGCTCCAACGAATCACATTAATGAACTAGCGTTCCACTATCACGATAAGGCTAACTTACTTTTTTGTAAAGAACGTGCATGGTGGCGGATTTGAGTCTCAGTCCTAGTTTAGTGTGGAAAATGGCGCTGCCTTCTTGTAACAAAGATTGCGCGAGACAGGCCAAACCGTAAAGGCAAGCGTAGAAAATCCCCTTCCACAAAGGATCTTCGCTCGTTGAGTAATCAATAATGGAACTGAAAACATAAGTGAGTAAACTGGTTAACTCGGTCCCGAAGTTTACTTAATTCATTGCCAACCCCTTATAATCTCAACCTGTCTAAATCTGTTTTAAAGAATAGTCAGAAGAATGAAAACATTCAGACAGGTGACCCACAGAAACGGACCTTTCTCTAATCTTCAGCAACTGATAACAACAGAGGAACTTAATTTCACGCTTAAAGTTAAAACCATATACCTACAATCTCGTTATTTTTATTTGAATTTAATCTTATTTTCTTGATTTCCCATATATAGTCACTTATAATGTTATGTTCAGTCTGGAAAATAGCACACTTCCTCTGGTCCAAAACCAGTTTATTAATTGCTTGGACTAGTTTTTAAATTCGAGAAGTGGGGGTTACTGGTCCTCGGGACCAGTTTATTAATTGCAAATCTATAGGAGAACAAAGCGTGGGACCAGTTCGGAGACCAGTTCATTATTTCGGACCCTAGTGGGGTCACTGGTCCCAAGGACTAGTTTAAAAAATATCCTTATTTCCCAGACTGGTTATGACGTTTCTATTATGTAAAAGTGAAATTTCTTACCCTGTCAAAAGGGCAGGAGCGATAGACACTACGTCGGACAGAACTTGTAAGACCACTCCAGCTATCAAACAAGGTCCGATTGTCCTCAACAAAGGCCAAGTGATTGACTTGCTGTGATATTCGGTTTTGTTTCGCTCTTCCGAATTGGTTTTCAATTCCATTTCACCGCTAACACTATTCTTTCCAGCTTCGGGTTTCCAGTATTTTTCGAAAAGGCGCGAGACAGTCAGCGCACGCTCCGAGTCATTCAAGTCGTACACATCCGATGGCTCCAGGTTTTTCTTCCAACCTTTCCACAGGGCGCTACAATTCGTTTAAAATTTAAAAGAAAAAGAATTAAAGTGCAATGGAAATAACTCCAAATAAGTGCAGTAAGAACAATTGAATTGGACCTGATTTACCTGGTAAGCCATGAATGAACCATGCGTGCACAAAACGATGCGTCATCTTCCCTTGATTTCTTAATGTTTTAAAATAATAATTTTTGTTAAGGAATTTTAATAGAAATATTAGGTTTAGACACTAAAACCTTACAAAGCGCTAAATCGAGAATGACATGCGGGAAGAGCTACAGTGTCGAACTTATATTACATTAGCAAAAAAATGTGTGTATTATTACCATTTCGACTTCGATTGCGTACTTTTGTTTTTCGTAGTGCGTAGAGGCGTCACTCATTGTGTGTAATACGAGGGTAACTACTATTAAAGGGTAAATCACCGATTCAATTACCAGCCCGAAATAGTCATCTTTGTCGTTCTGAAATATTTCGCGTCTTTATTATTTAACAGTAATATAATCAAGACATGTAAAAGAAAATTTCAATTACTTGCGAATAGTATTTCATGATGGTGGATCTCAATGTAATAGTTTGCGTTAGTGTTAAGATGAACCAAAAACATGTCAGGATTCCGGACAAGACCGTACCACCTCCTCTGCCGTAAATTATGAGGAATAACGCCAGGATCTGCAACACGCGACTTCAATTTAAATCACCGAAATGTTAATACGGTTTTCTTCATTTTGCCTTACGTAGGTTCCAAATTGAAGAACGACCGCCAAATTGTCAACGACTTGAAAATCGCCGTAGTATATTTGTTTACCAAATTTCAAGACGCTAATTGCGGCCAGTAACAAAACCAAGAGCTGAAAACACAAATCAATACTTGTACCTACTTTTTTGGATTTTTTTCGAACTTTCTCATTAAAAAAAATTAGTGAGAGGAGGAATAATCAGTGCTGAGATGGAGGTCATCCTGCACAGCGCATTTTGTGCCGCACAACGATGATCCTCGCTCAAAATGGACTTACACTTTTCGTTATCGAAAGATGAGAACAACGGACGCTTCGCCACACCGACTTGGTGATCAACGCGATTTCCAAAGGGAGGAACACCCATAGTATCGCACACGGCACCCAGACCAGGATGGTCTTTTGAAAACAAGGAGTGAATTCGGGATTATCAGTGTACCATGTCAAATTAGCGTCCTGTTAAAAATAATTACAGACTTAATAATTAAACGCAAATTCCATCAGTTAAATAATTATTGCCTTGGTAAAGTAATACTGATTGTACCATAAAGTTTTTTTTGACTTTTGTCATGATGAAAGAGCTGTAGGTAACACTAAACACACTGTTAACTTAACATATTTAATTGGCTTCGATACTATTTTAATTGTTCTATGGGAGCGGTAGCTCCTAAAGATGAGACTTCACACTGCCTCTAATGTATAAGGATTTTTCTTTATTTCAACTTATTATTTTAAGCCCAAAATCATTGATACACTCGAGAGCGCTACCCCTATATATTATTATTATTAGCAAAAGCGTATAGAAAACCATAAAGTGAAGGTCAGTAACTTATCTTAGGCTTTGGCTTTGGCTTTGGTTAACATGTAAAATGAGAAGCTCGCGGGATCTAAGTAAGCTCCTCCGATTAAACAACCAATCACCTTCCACTTGCATTACCTCATCCGAATCGTAGGCAGACGTCATACTCAAGCAAGAAATAGTTTTGCGACGCTAGCGGCGCCGGCTACTTCAGGGCAAAAATAGAAACACTAAAATATCGTCTGCTTTTTTAAACAACCCCGGAACGGTAGTCGGGAGCGCTTCGGGTCTTCGCCTCTTAGGTCACCGCGTTAACGCCACGGCACGCTAAGTCAGGCGGCAAGGCCTAAAGTACCCCGACTTTTTTCCTAACTTCCCAAGGTGATAATTTAATTGTTATATAAATATTTAAAGTAGACTAGTTTACTAAGTTTAGTTTAGAATATGTAGTTGTCGTGGTAGTTCTTTTAATTATACAAATATTATAAAGCCGTTATTATTATTATTATTCGTTTTTGAAATGCCTCGGAAAAAAACCACAGAGCAGAATGCAGATTGCTCTTTTAGCTTTAAAGCCAAAAAACCAAAGTACGCAATACAATTTTTATGTGAAAGAATGCCGTACTTTGGGTGTACAAACGATCATAAATATACCCATTCCTAAACTAAATAAGGACATATCAATTCAAACGGAAACCGATAAGAAAGTTGTTTCTCCAACTACCGAAATTGGACGGCACACTCGTCTTTAGGCCTAATAATATAAGCAGCCGACGCAACTCCTACGAAATTTAGTGGAGCTATATTTTGTAGCCAACTCACTCATGTACCTTGTGTAACACTACGCGAATTTAATCTTCCGCCACGAAGAAGCGGCATCGTACCGGCTCTAACGAGGAGGGGGGTCCGAACAACGCGATAGAGAGGGGGCTCCTACTTTTACACGTTCAGCCCAGGCGGTAAAGACCTTCACTTTATGGTTTTCTATACGCTTTTGTTATTAGTACAATCTACAAAAAGCTGCGCTTAGCTTGTTGGACCCGAAATTTAAAAAGAAAAACATACCCAAAATGGAGATTCACAAAATTTATCCAAAATGAAGGAACTCATTTTAAGATTATTAACACTGAAATATTTGCTAAAATAAAATAATTTCAGCAATTTATTTAACAGCCAGTCGATGCTAACTAAGCCTTTCAATGTTTTCCAATAAACCGTGTCGTTTATGGCATAAAACAGTACATTAAAAGACCTTGATCAAGTCTCACTCGCAAAACACAAGTGGCTTTCAGAACGAATTCATCTACATTGGAGATGAATAACAAATAGCCAGATTTCACGAGAAAAAATAGTTCTTTTATAAACTGTACATTTTGTCCTTATTCCTAGGGAAGATATTGTGTGATAATCTTTGGATAGTTGATTAAAAACTGTATTTGTATAACATAAAGAATACATTTTATTTTAATAATTCATCTTTGTAAAGATAGTCGAATCCTTGAATGAATATAAGAATTCGTTTCAATTTGACGAAAGATACGATAGCTATAAATCTCAAATTACAAAGGAGATAACCATGTTAAGGCCGTGAAGAGTATATAGCTCTACTAAAACCAAATCTAAGACGGAGGACCTCAAGGGTACATAATCAGTCCTGGATTTAGCAACTGAGCTTATCAGAGGTGACTTAATTATTCACTTACATAATAACGATGCTATCTTCATCGCATGTGCATTTAATTTGGTAGTTTTCGAATCTTTACTACTTTATATTAGGTTTCGTTGTAAAGGTATTTAGCTGTTATTAATTTCGCTAAAAATTTATCTAGCGTTTAAAGATTTTGAGGTAATTGTAATTCGCAAACTTTGCTATCGCTATAAAGATATTTCGCTATTGTTGCATTTCGCTGTTGTGGTTTTCGCTATTTTGACCGTCGATATTGTGCCTTCAACATTTTGGATTTCGCTATTTTGACCTACAAGCGTACGACCCTACCTAAACGCTAAGGATGCTGGGAGGACTTCGGTGCCGTTCCGTAGGTGGGGATACAGGGTTACAGATATGGGAGTTTCCACTCCACCCCTCTCTCCTTCAAGACGCAACCATGCAAGGAATGAAAACCTACTAGTAAGTACAGATAGTACGAGCTTCCTTCGCGAGCTCTGACTATAAACTGGCGGCTTTGTATGGCATCAACCAGGTCTTCAAGGTCATCAATTGGTTTTGAGGCGGACCAAATACTTGTCGATGACGTGATCATGCATTCGTAGATTTTTGCCGTACAACCGCTCATAATTATTAAAGTTGTAAGAGCAATCAAATTCAAAGCTTTTTGAGTAAATATTTTAGTCGAAACGTCTGTGTAAAATGATTTTTATAACTCTTGCCAGAGGCGTAACTTATAAAGAGTGCCCTCACTCACCTTGTCTTAGTAGTATGGTAATTAAGGTCCTTACGTCAAAGCCACAAGGTACATACAATGAACAATGGTCGATAAATTTCGTTATTAAAATTACGAGGATCAAGACGGCAACAATGGCAATCCAAATCTGTGGAAACAGTTTTGAAATAGTTTTTCGAGTGCTGGGCGAGGGTCAGTTTTGTAAAGGAGATCCAATCACAAAAGGAACTAGTATATAATTGAATCCCTCTCCCCAGTTAAGTAGATGGGGAAAGTACCAAAAATAAATAGGGGAAAGTGTCGGACTCTCTCCTTCGTCTGTGACATGCATTTGGAGGGGTGAATGCATACTCGCGAAATCTGTTTCATCCCCCTCGCCTATTGTTGTTGTTTGACGCAAGAACGACTCTGGGTTTAACTGGTTATAAACTCTTTATTAATTTAAGTAAAACATTTATGTTAATTTCCGGGAACGCTACTGACAACTGATATCTGAGAACAGATATCTGGGAACGGATCAACTGTGAACTGACTCTGAACAACTGATAAACGTTATCGGAATGTTATCCGGTTATATAGTTAAGGCATCGCGATAAAAAATAAAGATTACAACAATGACCGCGATGCATAAAAAACACAAGTATAGAAAATAGAATCTGGATATAGATAAAAAACAACCGGTATTATCTCTAATTTACAACAGTCCCTCTTAATATCGGTGGTTTCAATCTTCTATCCAGGGGGTGGTCATTTAATTATTTCCAGTCCAAGGGCTTTGACGCAGAAGAGGTGCTTCGGACGGAACTGGCTCTTTGTACAGATGTCAGCTGGCATTTCCTCTGTTGGTAGATACCGCAAGGCTATATGTCCCTGGTCGTAGGAGTCTCGAATGAAGTGGTGCCGGATATCAATGTGCTTCGTTCTGGCATGGAAAACAGGATTCTGAACGAGTTTCTGGGCACCCTGGTTGTCGTTGTACAGCTCGATCGCCTGAACTGATACTCCAAGTTCGTTGAGAAGTCCCTTGAGATATATGGCTTCTTTGGTTGCGTCGGACATTGCCATATATTCTGCTTCTGTACTGGACAAGGCAACAGTTCGCTGTTTCCGGGCTTCCCAGGATACTGCAGCGCCGGCTAGTTTGAAGACATATCCAGTATATGACTTCCTATCTTTCGGACAGCCTCCATAGTCTGCATCAACGAAACCCTGGATTGGCAATCCGGTCTTCCGATAAAGCAACCCATGATGAAGAGTTCCCTTCAGGTATCTCAGAACTCTTTTCCCGGCAATCCAATGAGTTTCGTCATAACTTGTGTTGAACTGGCTCAATGCGCTGACTGAATACGCCATATCCGGTCGTGATGATACTACCAGGTACATGAGAGAACCGACCAGAGATTGATACGGAATACGACTGATGTCTTCTGCTACTGGGTGTTCTGGATTTTGCAACTTGTTGTTGGCATCCATTGGAGTCGCTATTGTTTTGGAATCTTGCATGTTGAAACGTTCCAGGACCGTTTCTGCATATTTCGCTTGGGAGATCCGGATGGTATTTTGTTTTAGATCTTGGTGAAATTCCATTCCGAGACAGTGATGGATTGGCCCGAGGTCCATCATATCGAATTTTCTCCCAAGTTCAATCTTTACTTCAGTCATCCAATCCGGGTTGTTGCTTGCAAGGATCAGATCGTCGACATAGACTCCAATGATCAGAATATCTTCCGCGACTCTTAAAACGTATAAGCAGGGGTCGCTCTTCAATGGTGTCATTCCAATCTCCGAAAGTCTTTGATGTAACTTCTTCTAACATTGGCGGCCCGATTGTTTTAGCCCGTAGAGGGATTTCTTGATGCGACAGACTTTATGTCCCTCTTCTTTTAGGTCCAAGGTCCATTTCTTTGCTCTAGCAATGATTGACTTGTCGAACCGCGTTGACTTGACGATTTCTTCGAGAGATTCTGTTAATCCTTCCGGGACGACCATATATATTTCTTCCTCGAGTTCGCCATTAAGATAGGCCGTGACGACATCCATTTGGTGGACTTCCAAACCGATTTCCACAGCAAGGGCCATAAGCAGTCTTATGGAGCTGGATCTAATGACGGGTGCGAACGTCTCCTGGTAGTCGATCCCTGGTCTCTGGGCAAAACCTTTTGCTACGAGCCTGGCTTTCCTTTTCTCTACTTCTCCGCTGGGTAAGTATTTCGTTCGGAAGACGAGACGATTTCCAAGGACCTTTTGGTTTTCCGGACAATCAACGATGTCCCAGGTTTCGCACTTGATAAGCGAAACGAACTCTTCCGTTACTGCTTTCCTCCAGTCGTTTGCATACGGAGAAGCCAGGGCTTGCTTCATGGACAAAGGTTCTGACAAGATGGCTAGGTTTGCTGACTCATCGGACAGGGTTTCTTGCTCGTCAGTAGCCTCTTCAGTAGACTCTTCTGAGACGCTCGGAATCATGTTGAACTTTTTCTTCGGTCGTCCGGGTACTCTAGTTCTTATTTTCTTCGGTCTTCCAGGACCTTTCTTCAGAACGAGGGTTTCTGAGGGTTCTTCGAAGACGTCCTCGTTTTCCTGGTCATTAGATTCTTCCGGGGTTTCATCTTTGAACTCCTTTTTGACTTCTTTGAATTCTTCTCTGCCAGACGGTTTTGCAGCGTGTGTAGTGGCCGGGACTTCGATTTCACCTTTAGCTTTGCTTCCGTATTTCAGGTTGACTTCTGGAGTGACGAAATCATCATATCCACCTTGTTTAAAGTCTCCCAGGAACTTGACATTTCGACTTCGGTAAATTTGCTTCTCGGACGGAACCCATAGTCGATAGGCCTTAGAGACTTGAGAATAGCCGATGAAAACGCATTCTTTGCTCCTGGCTGCAAACTTCCCCTTCCTTTTATTTTCGTCCAACAGCAAAGCTTTATCGCCGAAAATCTTCAAATGTTGCAGGGATGGCTTCTTTCCGGTTCATCTGGTAAATGGTACTTCTCCATTTATGCTCCGGGAAGGACAACGGTTTCGAATGTAATTAGCCGTGGCCATCGCTTCTGCCCAGAATGATGGTGGAAGTTGCGCTTGTATCATCATACATCGGGCCATATCTAGGAGTGTTCTGTTCTTTCTTTCGGCAATGCCATTCTGTTCTGGGGTGTATGGTACGGTGAGCCTTCTTTTTATTCCAGAGTCTTTCAGGAATCTGTCGAATTCATTGTTGCAGTATTCGGTTCCGTTGTCGGACTGCAATGTCTTGATTTTTCTCCCGGTTTCCACTTCAGCTCGTTGCTTGAATTCTTTGAAGGCTTTCAACACTTCGCTCTTGTGTTTTAAAAAGCTGACTTCACTCCACCGGGAATAATCATCAGTGAAAACGACGATGTACTTGGCTCCGCTCATCGACGTTACTCTCATCGGCCCACATACGTCAGAGTGTACTATCTCCAGGACATGCGAGGTGCGGCTGTCTTCGGTTTTCGGGAACGGTTCCTTCGATTGCTTTCCTTTGATACAGATTTGGCAGATTCCCAGACTCCCATCTTTTTCAATGTTGAGTCCCGTAGCCAAATTCTTCCGGGCCATTTCCTTCAAACTTCTCTCGTCCAAGTGACCGAGTAGGAAATGCCACTTCTCCAGGTTGATTCTAGGCTTTATTTCCGCTTGCACTGCATGGACCGTTTCTACAGCCTTTCTCAGGAAATAAAGGTCTCCAACTCTGTCAGCAACTGCAATCACTTCCCCGGTTTTCGTCTAAATCCAGGCCTGCGACTTCTTGAATGTGACCTCACGTCCTTTGTCTGTCATCTTGGCAATGGATAGGAGATTTGTTCTTAAATCCAGGACATGAAGGGCTCGTTCCAGGCGAAGAATTCGATTGTCGCTGCCATTCGTTGCGGGTACTTTTACTTCGCCAACTCCTCGTATCTTCGTTGACTCTGCGGTGGCCAGGTTTAAGGATTTCGTGGTCTCTTCGTAAACGTTGAAGCAGTCTCTGCTGGAAGTCATATGTGAGGTGGCTCCGCTGTCCAGGCACCAGGAATCGTGATCAGCCTTCAGGTGCAATGCGAATTCTTCCTCGGCCAAGTTTTCTGCCAGTACATGATGGGCGTTTTCTTTCTTCCTGGTTTTTCTTTCTGAACCATTGTCTCTGTCGGGGCAATCGGCTATCTTGTGGCCGGGTTTCCTGCATCCATGACACTTGTACTGCAGTTTTCCGGGAAAAGTGGTTACTGCCCATCATCGCATTCTGCACGGGTTCGTCTTCCCTTGAGTTCTTGGCGTCCGATTCCTCCAGGATCTTTATTTTTAAGGCTTCTGGATCAGGTAACGTATCCCTGGACTCTATTGCGCACCGGAAGTTCTCGTACGATTCCGGTAGACTGTATAACAACATAATGGCCAGTAGGTCGTCGTTTACAGCGACTCCCATGTCAGCCAACTTGTCTACTGCGTCGAAGAATTCTCGGACGTGATCCCGGACATCTTCTCCCTCCTTCATTTTCTTGAGGGTCAGTTTCTTCAGCAGCGTGGCTTTCCGGGCAGGTCCACTGGACTGGTAGATGGATTCGAGCTTCTGCCATAGTTCCCGTGATGTCGTGCAATTCTTTACTTGCTTCAACTCCGACGGACTGATCGACAAGATTAGGTCCGCTCTTGCCTTCCGATCATTACTGTCCCAGGTAGCGACCGCCTGGGCGTTGCCTTCCGTTCCCCGTACCAGAGTTGGCCTCGTTGAAGTTCCATCTACGTACTCCCAGAGGTCGTTCTTTTGAAGCAGGGCTTCCACTTGCATTTTCCAGGTATCATAATTATCCTTAGTTAACGTCTCGATTCGTCCCAGGTGATTTCCGGCCATTCTCCGTTTGACTCCGCACTGTTCCTAGACTCCTTAAAGGATAATCTTCCCGGCGTTGAACTTCTTATGACTTCTAAACCTCTGCGCAGTGGAAGCGTCCTGGGCCCATAACCTGTTGTTGTTTGACGCAAGAACGACTCTGGGTTTAACTGGATAAACTCTTTATTACTTTAAGTAAAACATTTATGTTAATTTCCGGGAACGCTACTGACAACTGATATCTGAGAACAGATATCTGGGAACTGATCAACTGTGAACTGACTCTGAACAACTGATAAACGTTATCGGAATGTTATCCGGTTATATAGTTAAGGCATCGCGATTAGTGTTCGTACAGTGAGTGAGATACCTTTGCGCCATGTTCATCATGTAATTAGCGGCAGTGCATTCGTCAATCAGTTTCAGGAAGTGTCCTTCAAAGTTTCCCCCGGCGTCACAAGCCCTGATGACAGTGCTGCCACCCACTGATCCTCCAACGTGCGAAAACAAGAAGGAATTTCTCATGCTTGTTATCCGCTTGAATTGGCGATTGCTCGACATCAAGAAACGCTGAAAAAGATATAGGAAAATCTTCTGTTTAAATGCGATATTACAGTTCTGGCGCCAAGGCCTCTTTCCCCTCGCTCTAAAGGGATGTACATTCCGTTATGTAAGGGAGTGTCAATAACTGTATTTTTAAGTTATAGTCTAACTATATCGTGGGAAATGTCACATGACTGTAAGCGTGGAACGTGTCGGCGGATAGATTCGACGGAAATTGAAATGCCCATTCCCAATGCACTGATGACGGTAAGAAATTTTCGCATGCCCAGTAGACCTCTATTTGATGGAAGATAAGCTTAACATGGGCCCCGCCGCTACATTACACATTGTACATCCCTCCATCGGCTTTTTAAATCTTAATAAAACTTTCTAAAAAAATCATATAAAATGTCTGTTAACTTTAGGAAATGTCAATAATAATCTTGACTATTTTTATGTTTATTGGTATGTTTTCTATTTTTCAATAGTCTCATTTAAGAACTCCAAGTTCTGATCTGCAATCAACTCCCTGATTATTAAAGATCAAAAGTGGCTATCCCTTTCAATCATTAGAATTCTGTGTTTATCTGAATAATTACTCTTGAACGGAGACGGAAATTGAGTTCCTACCTGAAGTACGATGTATCCAACGACAACAACAATGGAGGGAATTATGAATAACGGTAAATATGCTGCAATTGCTAACGGGTAAATAACTAAATACATCAATCCCCAATTCGTTAGTGTTAAGGTTAAAGGTAATTGCTGGTCGAGGGCGTCGATATCTTGGGAGAAACGATTAAGTATCCTTCCAACGGGGGTCGTGTCAAAGAAAGACATTGGAGAGCGAGATACGCTGTCAAGCATTTTCCCATGAAGACAGTTTGCCACTCGTAGACAGCGAAATTCGTTGATGATTACCATTTTAAAGGAAGAAATAGCTTGGCCTAGACCAAGAACGACTAAGACCGCTATACGGGTTGCCTTTAAGTCTGGGTTCGCTTTAAAATCTTCCTTGGAGTCCGCACACCACAGAGACAGCCAGTACATTGAGAATAAATTAAGGAATATAGCAATGATGATTGTTGCTTCGAAGATCGCACACCATGATTTACCATAGGCTTTAAAATATTGTTTATAGTGTGATACGGATATCTGCAAATGCGCAATAAAATTATCACTAGGAAAAATGTGTGTAGAGAGTTTTAGTACTCAAGAAGCCCAGAAGAGTCCGAACTCTTCTCGTATATTAAAGAGCACATACATTCCCTTCATTGAGCGTCTCTTCAGTCGTGAGTTTTACTTCATCTTCATCCGAGACTTTTCCATTGGATGCAAGATTAAATCTCTCAGCTTTAATATTTAACGTACTAAAAAATTGCGTTAGCAAAATTCGTAAATTAGGAAAGAGTGTTCACTTTGAAAGAATCAATTGAAACAATTTCAAATAAGGTTATTTCTACAAACAATACCAGCCAAATGTCCCACAAAGAAATTCACCTTGTTACTTTGTACAACCAAAAACGGATTTATGGGATTGGTACAATACATGGTTAATTGCTATGACTTTAAGATTTTTCGCATAAACAGGGTGTTTCTGATAAGTCTGCCATAAATCAAGGGGCGTGTTCTTTGGGTCAAACTGAGTGGAAAGTGTCAAAGAACATGGGGTGTACAAGAATTTGCAACGAAGATATGGCCCCCCAAACATTGGCCCCTAAAACAAGAAAATATTCGAAAATGTAGACTAAAACAAATTCAGCCTTATCAACTTGTTTAGAAATATGAGACAATTTCAATAGTTTCCCTCTAACATCGTTATTGAACTTTCACCTGGCAGAAGTGTATTAAATGAGTAGAAGTATGCCTACTCTAGTAAAGTAAATTCAAAGTATCATGGTACCTTTCGGTTGGTATTACTTTTATTCTAAACAAGTTAACATGGACGTTACAGGTATTGTTCAAAATGTCCACCACCGGCGTTAAGACAAACATGAACCCGTCTTTCGAAAGATTCTTGGACATGTTGGAAGATTCCTTGCATGTTCCTGATTGTTTGACAACCTTCAATAATTCGTCTTCGCAAGTCTTCCTCATCACGGACTTCATTCTTGTACACGATGTCTTTGAGATGACCCCAAAGATAGAAATCGCACGGATTTAAATCCGGAGATCTGGCTGGCCACGCAACTGGTCCTCCACGCCCAATCCACCTCAAATTAAACGTAGCATTAAGATGTTCTCTAACTGCACGGCTGAAATGTGGGGGTGCCCCGTCGTGCATAAACCACATGTCACGAAGCAATGCTAACGGTATGTTACAAACGTAAACAATAAACGGTGGTTTGCTAAAAAGTCTTTGGGGTCATCTCAAAGATTTTTTTGACATCGTGTACAAGAATGAAGTCCGTGAATAAAAAACAATACTGACAGTCATGACGCAAACGTAAAAACTAAACGGTGGTTTGCTATAAAGTAACGCGATGTTGTTGATAACGTCACAGTATCACTTCGAACGAACGTGTGGTAGTACAGTACGGCGTATACCAATGCAGAATATGCAGACATGCATCTCATGTATGGACTGGCGCAGGGCAATTCAGTGGAAGCACAGCGGCGAAACCAGGAACAATTTCCGCAACGACGCATACCAAATCGTCGTACGTTCGAGGCTGTTGACAGGCGCTTGAGGGACATCGGACAAGTACAACCCAACAACGTTCGAGAGCGAGACATTCCAGAAGACATGGAGGAAATCGAGGAAGACGTCCTTGCCATGTTCGATGAGGACCCCTCGACAAGTACCAGACAAGTTGGACGACAATTACATGTTAATCACGTTTTAGTCTGGCGAATTCTCCGCGGACATCAGTTTCACCCGTATCATATTCAAAAGGTGCAAGCTCTTAACCCGGCAGATTATCCAAGACGCATCGACTTTTGCGAGTGGTTTTTGGCCAGAGTAGAGGACAATCAATTTCCACGGGTCCTTTTAGTAACCGACGAGGCACATTTTTCCCGGGATGGAATTCTGAACTATCACAACCACCACGAATGGCGCCAATTAAACCCACACGCAACTAGTGTTAGAAGTCACCAACAGCAATTTTCTTTAAACGTATGGTGCGGCATTGTCGGTAATCATTTACTAGGTCCGCATTTTCTTCCACCCAGACTAAATGGTGAAGCATATCTCACGTTCTTAAGAGACACTTTACCTGAACTACTCGAGGACATACCGTTAGCATTACTTCGTGACATGTGGTTTATGCACGACGGGGCACCCCCACATTTCAGCCGTGCAGTTAGAGAACATCTTAATGCTACGTTTAATTTGAGGTGGATTGGGCGTGGAGGACCAGTTGCGTGGCCAGCCAGATGTCCGGATTTAAATCCGTGCGATTTCTATCTTTGGGGTCATCTCAAAGACATCGTGTACAAGAATGAAGTCCGTGATGAGGAAGACTTGCGAAGACGAATTATTGAAGGTTGTCAAACAATCAGGAACATGCCAGGAATCTTCCAACATGTCCAAGAATCTTTCGAAAGACGGGTTCATGTTTGTCTTAACGCCGGTGGTGGACATTTTGAACAATACCTGTAACGTCCATGTTAACTTGTTAAGAATAAAAGTAATACCAACCGAAAGGTACCATGATACTTTGAATTTACTTTACTAGAGTAGGCATACTTCTACTCATTTAATACACTTCTGCCAGGTGAAAGTTCAATAACGATGTTAGAGGGAAACTATTGAAATTGTCTCATATTTCTAAACAAGTTGATAAGGCTGAATTTGTTTTAGTCTACATTTTTGAATATTTTCTTGTTTTAGGGGCCAATGTTTGGGGGGCCATATCTTCGTTGCAATTTCTTGTACACTCCATGTTCTTTGACACTTTCCACTCAGTTTGACCCAAAGAACACGCCCCTTGATTTATGGCAGACTTATCAGAAACACCCTGTATATTACAAACAAGCGGTAAAAAGTGTGGATATAGCTCCAAATTTACTCACGAGGCTTCTTCTTCATTCTCGACGTTCATGTCACTCATGTGTTGCCCGAAATAATCTCTGGCCATTCCCTGACGACTCATGATTTCATCGAAGGTTCCCCTCTCGATGATTCGTCCGTTGTTCATGAAGAAGATCTCGTCCACTTCTCGGATGAAGCTCAAGTTGTGCGTCACCAAAACTCGCGTCTGTAATAGATTGAATGGCTCTTTGTCGAGTGAGCAAGGAATTACCAACTAGAAGCAGCTTTCAAAAACGAGCGACTGATAAGGGTTAGCCAGCGTTAGCTAGAGACAACATCAATTTATTTTTGATAACTTTTCGAGCTGCTTTATACCTCTCCGAGTGACGATGACGTCACGGAGAGGTATTACACTGGACGGGGGTGTGTCTGTGTGTGTTTGACACCGCGTTCGCAGTTGGCAACGGTATCAAAAGTGTTCGCAGAAAGCAAATTTTGGCTTCTACTCCCATCGTTAGGATTAAGAAGTACGCGGCGCTCGGCTTGGGTTACGAAAAACGTCTAGCCTCCCAATGGCAGGGCTTTCACCAAAGGTTCACGCAATTGCGGGTTTTCTTATGATTTAAGAAAAAACCCTTAATTGCGTCTCGACTCGGAGAGGTATAATTTGGTTTCCTCAACTTGTGTTGAAGTTGCAGGGATTTAGAACAAACTTTACTCGGCTTAGATAAACATGTATATACAAGATGTCAGGTGAAAATATTTTCACAAAAAAGAAACTGATTACTTTCTGGGACGCCATATTCAACTATTATCGGGTTTTAAATTAAACGACATGTTTACCACTCATCAATTGACGCATAGCGCTTTCATAGAAAATATGAGTAGCGTTACTTTCTTTCGAAGAAATCCCATTGGTCCGATGACTTCGTTGAAGAGATGTTTGGCCACGTGCGAGTCAACCGCTCCCAAAGGGTCATCAAAGAGATAAACATCGTCATCGCGATAAATCGCTCTGGCCACGTTGACCCTTTGCTTTTGACCACCACTCAAGTTGATACCCTATCATGGAAAATGAGTAAACGAACGCATTAGTAACGCAAGCAATCATCAATAGAACCAAAAATAAATAGGGAAAAGTGTCGGACTGCCATATTTTCCTGCCTTTGCCTTAGCTTGACATGCATTTCGAGACGCTCAAGCGCGCGAGAGGTGTTTAGCCAATAAATTTGAAGTTGATGATGTCATTCTTCCCGAAAATAACGCTCGTACGCCACCAAACGGGACAATTTGGCATAGGCCTCAAGGAAGAGTCACAACCTCGGACCTCAGCGCTCTGTTCTATTTTCTTTAGTGTTATTTTCGCGTTTGAACGAGGTTAAAAATTTGTTTAAAACGTTAGCACGCCGAAAATAAATTAAAAATGCCGCAAATCATCATTTATTTCAAAAAACTTATGGGTAAAATCCTTCAGAATTTCGTTCAAACTTAGGCCCTGGGTTGTCATTATAAGCTAAATGGTTTTAATATTAGTAAATAACATCAATATTAGCAAACTAAATTAATACAATCATGTACATCATCAAATTAAATTGTGGCCACGTTTAGCCTCAGTCAAAAGCAACTAATGTAAGATAAAACCGCACAATTTCTTCACGCGCAATATCACAAATTATCTTAGGTACATGGTGAATAGGCGAGGGGGATGAAACAGATTTCGCGAGTATGCATTCACCCCTCCAAATGCATGTCACAGACGAAGGAGAGAGTCCGACACTTTCCCCTATTTATTTTTGATAGAACCATGAATTAAAAATATTGTGAAGGGCGATATGCAGCAATGCATGTCTCCCTGCGTACCTTGTTCACGCCCCCTACCCTTCGGTAGGCGATTTTTAAATGCTGCCACGTAGCGCTATTGTATTTGTATGAGAACTAGCTTCTTTTTTATTAGATTTACACGAATTTATTTTGGTTAAATTTAAGAAATTGCCCAAGCGCCTGTCCCTGTTCCTGAGCATGCGCGCTATGCCGAACACGTACGTGATTTCTAATGAGAGAAATGATGGGAAAGCGCAACGTAGAGACAGTACTGTCTGCCTCGTAAATAAGTGAGAGGGGGAAGAGGGAGAGGAGGCATCCCGCCCGGAGAGGAGAGAGAAAGACAACATATAAATATCTGTGCCCTTTCTGCACGTGATACATCAGATTATGCTGGATTTTATAAGGTCCGGCCAGGTTAGGTTAGGTTTCGTGAAATAGGGGGTTAGCAAAACGAAAGTCTTTCATTCTTTCCGGGAAAAGTAGCGTTTTGTGTTATTCAGCCTTATCCGCCCGGTTATACAATTGGGTGAATCACAGTGCTACGGCCGAGGTTTCTAGAGCGGGACTCGACTTGGTAGTGGGAAACGCCGTAGTGACATGCTATTCAAAATAGAGAGACAAACAGTCACAAGAGAGATAAACCAGATATGAGGAACCTTACAACCAAGAAATAATTCCTCTTTGACACGTTTTACATCAGCTACTGACGACAATGATTTGGGGGGGAACACGGTCCGACGACTTCTTTACTTTAAGATTCACTATTGTCAGTCCAAAAAGGGCGAACAATTAGTCTACTTTTCTACCGACATTGCACAGAATTGCCAGATTTCACTGCTATTTTAAAATCAATGACTTCATCCGTTTTATACCCCGACGCCATTTTGGCAAAAATGAAATTTTTCTTCATAGTTCATTTGTTTTCTCTAAAATGTTTGCTTTTAATAATACGTACTCTTTCTCCGATCTCCGTTTCATCGTGAGCGGGAAGCTGGTCAAGGTCCGTTTGTAGGGCGCATGCCCGTATGACGCTGTCGTATCTTTCCCGGTCCATGTCGTCGACGAAGAGTATGTTCTGTCTGAGTGAGGCGTTCTGGATCCAAGGTTGTTGAGTGACGTATCCCACTCTCCCGGCCACTCTCACCTCCCCGTCCACCTTTTGCATCTCGGAAACCAGAGCCGACAAAAGGGAAGACTTGCCACAACCCACCGGACCCACCACGGCCACCAAGGCGCCACGGTACACTTTCAAATTGATGTCCTGAAGGGCCACCGCTGCCGGCTCTTCCAGGTTCCAATGAAACTTTCCCCTCTGAATCTCAATTGCTGAAGTTTTTAAGATGGACAAATTGTGTGAGGATAGTTTAATCTAAAAAGCAACTTCAAGCCTATAAATCCTCTTTAAACACGACATGTTGATTGGATTATTTTACAAATAAGTTAGAATTTCCTTCTAAAATTGATTATTGTGTTAACCCTATCCTTTTGACCCGCGAGATAAAGCTAACAAGGGGAAAAAAGCCTGATAATTCCAGGAGAATATTTTCTGTTTATAACAATTCCACAGATTAGTGGGTTAAGTTCTGAAAACATTCCTTCAATCGTCTCTTTCTTCGCGTTCAAGTTCGCGCTTCCACCTTTTAGCCACGATTAATTTTGAGCTTAAATTCACCAGCTCTTGTAGGAATAGCTGCCGGAAATAATAAGCGACCCAACTCGTTCTTTGAAGTCCCTAATTATTTGACATACCAAATTGGGCGTCTCTATCCATCTGCTGCACGTAACGCTTGGTTTCCCCACGACTCAACAAGTTTGCGATTCTTCTTCCCGAGACGTTTGTCTGTAAAACATTAGTTAGTGGGTTTTGTCATTTTGAGGTGTTTTAACGGAAGGGAAGGTCAACAAAATCCCGTACAATTCTTTTTCTTAAAATAATACCTCTTTGTTTCGCAAATGTTTTAAAACATGAAATTTGCTGTCGTTATATCATTACGCCAAATATAATAATAACAAGTTGGGAAAACCATAATATTACCTCTCCGAGTCAAGACGACTACTTACAAACTTATTTGCCCAGATATGGAAATGTTTCTTAAGTTAAAATTTATGAAATATTAAAGCAGAATACAAAGCATAGCAAATATACTGTAAATCAGACGACATTTTACATCCAATAATGATATACTTGTACACATTAAAATCATCCGATGGGGGAAAAACGGGAAATGAAGAGATAAAACTTTGGAGGGATATTACCTTTACGTGTTTGTAAAGGCCCAATTTTCTACTCCTCAACTGTATGCCCTCTATGTTCAAAGCCATATTCACAACAGGGTTGCCATATAAACACTATCCTTTCGTTTCACCTCAACGATTTTCTTAGTTTGTCAACATGACTGTTAACGTTACATAACACCAAAGCTTATTTGTGGCTACACACACTGAAAGTAAATGCGTACCATAAAAAGCATGAAAACACGAAGCTATTATCCGATTACGATCAGACCTTTCACTGGTCTGGGCTGCGTTCAGCAGAGCTCACCAAAAAAGACAGCGGATTTTGGAAATGTTTACCGGTGAGCTCTGTCGTACCACTTGTACATTTATTTAATCTTGGTTTTTTGGAGCTGAATGGCCTTTCAAGGCCCTAGCTCGACAATAAATAAACGGAGCAAAAAAAAAAATAGCTTTTCTCCGGTCATGGGCGTTTTATAAATGACGCTAGCGCAATAAAGCGTGCAAGGTACCAAGGCTTAACAAAAATTGTATGATAACATATTTATAGAGATAGATAACAACTTTTATAATTAAAATTAGAAACTAACATATCTCTTAAAATTCTCGCGTGATCAACTGGTTTCACGCCAATTAAATAGCTAAAGTCCCATAGAGCTATTTGTATTAATTCCTCCATGGTTTTTTCGCCAAGCTGAGAACTATGCGTTTTACGTCACGTTATCCAAAGAGCCGACTATTTTCTTTGAAGACCGCGCTAGCTCAGCGCTAAGCACCGTGACGTCAAAATTCAAAAACAAAATCCCGTTATGTAGGACACTGCTAACAGCGCTGGGCTCTGCTGAACGCGGCCCAGATTTCCACCATGATTATAATATCTAACCCTAAAGTGTATTTAACTTTCGGCTCACTCTGAACCGTTAATGTCTCTGCATTACAGACACGAAAACCAAACCCAAGCGTCTACTTTTTGGTTCACTGGGCCTATTGACAAATAAAAGTTCATTTGACCAACATAGTAGCGTCGTGCTTGGATTCACTTTAGAAAGGATTATGCTATAAACAGATGTAGTATAGCTTAAGTAATATATAAACATCCATTTTAAATAATAATATTAAAAAAATCTTTGGAATATCAAAATGAAATAGAGCTTTAAAGCTACAAAAGTACTAAATACATCATAATTACGAAAAATATTTCCACATATTCACTTTATATTAAGGATAAAGGGAATATTATGGTTCTGTAGGATTCCTTTACACATCAAAACAAAACGAACTTCTAACGCAGCGCACTACTGTAACAACGGACGGACACACACAGACAAAAACATAGGCTCAGCTGCTTTTTAACTCTTTCCGTATTAATTTTGAATTGAGAAACAAGATTATCTTAAATATTAAAATAAATATAATTAATATTTAATATTTTCTTCGTTAGTTATTCGCCTTAACGTTACATCGTTTTAAAAAAGAACAATTAAACATTCTTGAGAGACTTGACTAATATTGGCGTTTGAAATGAAGCATTCGCCGGTTGCCTCGCCTTACTCAAATAGGTAGTATATAAGGGTGTCGAACTACAGCTAAAAGCAAGAACAACCGCAATTGCGAAAACCTATCGTGGACAACCCACCCTAGGGAGGCTAGACGTTTCTCGTAACCCTAGCTGATCGCCGCGAATGTCTTAAACTCAACGATGACGATGGAGTAGAAGCCAGGTGTGCAGACTGGTGTCCATATGGGATGGACAAAAACAAAGTCCAGAAGATGGTGGTGTTAGAAGCCAGTGTGTACAGACTGGTGTCCATGTGGGATGGACAATGACCTGAAGATGGTGGTGTTAGAACCCAGTAAGTACAGACTGGTGTCCATGTGGGATGGACAAAAACAAAGACCAGAAGATGGTGGTGTTAGAAGCCAGTGTGTACAGACTGGTGTTCATGTGCGATGGACAATGAGCAGAAGATGGTGGTGGTTAGAAGCCAGTATGCACAGACTGGTGTCCATGTGGGATGGACGAAGGCCATAAGATGGTGGTGATTAGAAGCCAGTAAGTACAGACTGGTGTCCATGTGGGATGGACAATGACCTGAAGATGGTGGTGTTAGAACCCAGTAAGTACAGACTGGTGTCCATGTGGGATGGACAAAAACAAAGACCAGAAGATGGTGGTGTTAGAAGCCAGTGTGTACAGACTGGTCTTCATGTGCGATGGACAATGAGCAGAAGATGGTGGTGGTTAGAAGCCAGTATGCACAGACTGGTGTCCATGTGGGATGGACGAAGGCCATAAGATGGTGGTGATTAGAAGCCAGTAAGTACAGAATGGTGTCCGTGTGGGATGGACAAAGACCAGAAGATGGTGGTGTGAGAACTCAAGTAGAGTAGCCATTTCCGTGACTGTGAAAGCAGTTCGGAAATGGCGAACATGTTTGCTCCGATTTGGAAACTGCGAACGCGGTCACGTGGGTGTAACAACAGACATACAGACACACACACACACACAGACACACACGATCGTTACAGAACCTCTCCGTGACATACGTCACTCGGAGAGGTAAAAACTGTCATTGTAGACAAGTGTAAAAGATAAGTGTAGAAAATGAATTACCTGAAGTAACAGATATTAAAATTTTCACTTTTGAAGACATGATCATAAAACATCGATTATTTGAAAAAATTCTTATCTTAGTTATTTTTCACCAAATTTTCATTAAGCTCAAAATATAATAGTTCCAGAAAAAATGGTATCTTCAAGTTTTTTTAAGGGATAATGACTTGATACTAGGTTTTACTTTTGACTAAAATTTAGGTTCAAATACTCAAATTTTTATATTTTAAAATTGGAAATTTTGCCAAGCAGAAAATTACGAAGTCCGTTTGACTGTGATGTAGTTATTAGTGTTCAAAAGATCTTTAGATTGATAGTGATATTTTGTGAGCTATACATCACGGTAAATTAAATACTTTTTTTCAACCATTTTCTGACAATTTTATTCTCCTAATAGGACCATTGAATACTCAAAAATAATTGTAAATTTTTGATAAAAAAGAAAATGTACACGCGTACTACTTTTAAAATGAAGCACGTGTTTCATGACAAAATATTTTGACTAAAGTAATTTGGGTGAAAAAAACAAAGATAAGAATTTTTTCAAATAATCGATGTTTTATGATCATGTCTTCAAAAGTGAAAATTTTAATATTTGCTACTTCAGGCAATCCATTTTCTACACTTATCTTTTACACTTTGCCGTCTTTGTCTACAATGACAGTTTTATTAATATCTGTTACTTCGGTCTTAATATTAATTGAAATTGTTTAGAAACCTTAGGAGAGTAAAAGTATTAGGGCATAGTGCATACATTAGTTAACGCGTTTGAACTAACCAACCATCTATTATAAAACTGTCATTCCTGACTGCTTGACTTGACAATGAACTCAAATTGCTTTCCCGTCATTTTCACATGCAAATACATAGTTATACCACAAAAAGATTCCGTACACCTGAGCACCAACACATGTCATATACTTATCAAGTTCAATTACCAATCATCTGTAATCTGGCTTAATTACCAGTCGTCGGTAGTCTGCCTTAATTACCTGTCGTCGGTAGTCTGGCTTAATTACCTGTCGTCGGTAATCTAACTTAATTACCAGTCGTCGGTAATCTGGCTTAATTACCAGTCGTCGGTAATCTAGGTTAATTACCCGTTGTCGGTAATCTAGTTTAATTACCAGTCGTCGGTAATCTGGCTTAATTACCAGTCGTCGGTAATCTGGCTTAATTGCCAGTCGTCGGTAATCTGGCTTCATTTTTACAGTCGTCGGTAATCTGGCTTAAAGGGATAGAATCAATGTTATCCGACTAGTACAAGATGAGGGCAGTTTTAGGTAAAAAAATGTGCCTAAAATTATGTGTGCTAAAAAAATCGAATTAAAACGTTTAAAATTAAGAAAAGTACGTTAGATATTTTGAAATTCAAACTAGCCACGAAATACCGCCCAATTTGTTTTTACCCTAGTGAAGTTACTAATGTCCGCTGATTCATTGGTTGTTTGGAAATAGGAGAATGTAGGGAGCTCTAGACCGTGTATAGTAGCTTTCCACCTTCACTCGTTAAGCGGCGCATTATTGAGAAGACCCTTGTAAACATAATTCTGATTTTTCATGTTTATTATCCTTTGTTCTCTTAACTCTCGGTTACGTTGTAGAGTAAGGATGATAGAGATTTATCAAAATTGTTACAGGTTATGTCCAAAACACCACATTTTTGAGCAATTTGGCAAAGGCTTAGCTTCCATGTATAATAATGGTATGACTTTATTTTAGCCTAATGGCCCTAATCTAGGCTTTAACATATTTATAATTGTAATTAAACATAGTAAAACTATTAAATTAAACACAAAAAATACAGTGAAACTATTTACCTTCCTTTATAACTTTCAAAGCATCCGTATCGAAATGATTTATATTAATTTGGCGAAAATGCAGAATAGTATGAAAACTCTTTTTAGGAGTAAATCTACTGTACCTCCGAGGGAGACGAGGGTCGCGGGAGTAATTTAGTTTTTTCGCTCGTGTTTTTGCAAACGACTGTAGAGGGAGCAGTGATCGGAGCGGCGCCGAAAACTAATATTTTAAACATTAATTAAAAATAGTTAAGTTATTAAAACTATCAATATCTATATATTTTTGAAAACGTAATTTTAGGTTCTATCTGATTTAAAAAAAATGAAAGCTTTTCATTAGTAGTCAAAAGATTGATTCTATCCCTTTAATTACCAGTCGTCGGTAATCTGGCTTAGTTACAAGTCGTCGGTAATCTGGCTCAATTACCAGTCGTCGGTAATCAGGCTTAATTACCAGTCGTCGGTAATCTAGGTTAATTACCAGTCGTCGGAAATCTAGGTTAATTACCAGTCAGTCGGTAATCTAGCTTAATTACCAGTCAGTCGGTAATCTAACTTAATTACCAGTCGTCGGTAATCTAGCTTAATTACCAGTCGTCGGTACTCTGGCTTAATTACCAGTCGTCGGTAATCTGGCTTAATTACCAGTCGTCGGTAATCAGGCTTAATTACCAGTCGTCGGTAATCTAGCTTAATTACCAGTCGTCGGTAATCTAGGTTAATTACCAGTCGTCGGAAATCTAGCTTAATTACCAGTCAGTCGGTAATCTAGCTTAATTACCAGTCAGTCGGTAATCTAGCTTAATTACCAGTCAGTCGGTAGTCTAACTTAATTACCAGTCGTCGGTAATCTGGCTTAATTACCAGTCGTCGGTACTCTGGCTTAATTACCAGTCGTTGGTAATCTGGCTTAATTACCAGTCGTCGGTAATCTGGCTTAATTACCAGTCGTCGGTAATCTAGCTTAATTACCAGTCGTCGGAAATCTAGCTTAATTACCAGTCGTCGGTAATCTAGCTTAATTACCAGTCGTCGGAAATCTAGCTTAATTACCAGTCATTCGGTAATCTAGCTTAATTACCACTCGTCGGTAATCTAGCTTAATTACCAGTCGTCGGTATTCTAGCTTAATTACCAGTCGTAGGTAATCTAGCTTAATTACCAGTCGTATGTAATCTAGCTTAATTACCAGTCGTAGGTTTCTTGTTTAATCTCTAAGGCAGTTGGAAACCTAATATATATGTGTGGGGTCCTTTTCCAACTTAACTTGTTAGCTAACACAAGCTTAGGTCCCCTTGTTTTTTAACCACCACGAAAATTGGACCAAATAGGCTTATCCATGCTGAAATATCGCAGATTTGAATGGTTTTGAAAATTTGAAATTAAACCTACTTAAACTTAAATCTAATTAATGAAAATTGGAAAGCGGAAAATCTAAATACCAGGCTTTCGTTTAAAACCATTTTCAAGTCAAACAAACGTATAGTTACTGCATTACGTCTTCCACAAAATTGTTATTTGTAAAATATTTTCCCTTGTTATTTCTATGGAAATATTTCGAGGTTTTTGTCAAAATGACTGATTATTTTTATTGAAGTGAAAACCACCCTTAGCAACTTTATTTTTTATAAAATAAACTATTAAATGGATCTCATTGAAATTTTAACCATATAGTAAGGGCCTGAATTGTAGTTCTGTAGAATTGTTTCAAAACAGTCAATACGATACAAAAAAAAGTTATATCCAATCAAAAACTCTTCCTTATACATTAAAGCCAGTATGATGTCTTATCTAAGAGAGCTACCGCTCTCATAGAATTTTAAAACTTTCTTTTACAGTATAGGACGATGGTAATCGAATAAAACTGATTATCAAAGTATATATATTAAAACCAAAATTCTCGATCAAGCAGGCGAAAGTGTCCTTAAGATCCAACACCTCTTTTAAGCCTTCCCACTTCAAGTCGCGGAAATTGTAAACAAGAAGAGTTACGCTAATTGTATAATAATTAAGATGTTTTAAGTCTAATAGACAAGGCTTCTTTTTTTTACAGATGGCTGGTTTTTTTTAAATAGATTTTATTATTTGCTTTACCTTCGAATTAGAGTTACGAGCATTTTCAAAAGACATTAGATTGCCTAATTAATATTAATTAATCATCGCACGTAAATTTAGCGTAAAGTACGCCGTCACCATGGATTTATATAAATACTACGCATTATGGATTTCCAGCTTGGCCAAAAATGCGGCCACCAAATATGTGCGACACCGGCCAGAGAACTCAGATCACATGGGAGAAAGGAAGTAGTGGTACATGCGGCGTCTGCTCCAAAACATGGTCCGTGCCTTTGGGGCGGCCACACTAAAATGCATACGGTTTAATTTTATGCATACAAGGCCTTTTAAAATAGTTTGCACAGATAATATAATGAGTAATAATATTACACACTTTTATTGCATACGGTTGACCAATTTCAAACGGTTTGAAAGTAACCAAAATACTAAAACGCATAACTGGAAACTAGGAAATCTCAAAACGCTAACTAACGCGGGATTAAAAGGAAAATAATCATTTTGACAACTTTGACAGACTACAAACGCTGTGCACCTTTAATTAGCAATGTAAACTTAAAAGTTGGGTGGTGCAAGATTTTCTAACTATTAAACTTGTCGATATAAATTGGTGAAAATTCAGGATATTTATTTTCTTCCAAATTTTCAAATCCATATTTTATGGTTTTTTTAATATAGCAATCCTACTATTTCTACCAAAAACATTAATATTTCTTATTCGCACAGCCCTATTCCTGTGCACTCTGGCACACAGATGAACGGACGCATCCGACTACCATTCTAAGGTCACGGTTGTGGACTACTGACGGTATTCATAAATGGTTTGTAGCAAACCGTATGCATTTTAGTGGCCGACAATTGGGCATTTCGCGCACGCGCAGTGAGAAAAATAAAACTAACTACCGTCCCAATTTAGAGGGCCGCGAGAGAGAAATGCCTTGTGGAAGGTACGAGTTGGAAATCCATAATACGTAGCATTTGTATAAATCCATGCCGTCACAAACTGACTCTACCCGATGAAATGAACATGAACAGTACGGGCAGTAGTAAAGCATAGGTAAACAAAGGCCAGAAAAATATATATTTTTTCAAATGAAGTAATCACAGGCTGTGATTGGGCATCATCTGCTACGTTATATATATATTTTTGTTAATTTCCAAAATTATGTAGCAAAAAAAGCCAAATTGTTCAAAATTTTCAAAAATCAAGAAACATTCAAACCTTTGATTATTGGAAACCAGTTTATATATTTAGTAGAAGAAGCAAATTTTAGATTAATCTTGTGACCCTCCCTGAGAATGTTCTTACCAAAACTAGGATATTTATTAAATCCGGAAAAATGAGCATTGACGCCGCTAATAATCGTACCAACTGAAAGGACACGAAAGCTTTCCTCGAGGTAAGAACGTTATCGTCGTCAATTAATACGTACATTGCGAAACACGGTGAAGTAATCTGAATATTAAAATAAAAAAATATCTGTAGGAACTTACAATCAATATGGAGGTAAAAAAAGGAAGTATGTCCCGGAATCTAACAGTTTAATTGAAAGAGATGACGACCGCCAGAAGCAAAATCATCTTCAACTCGCGTACTTATTTCATCGCTGAAATACGGCGTCATCGCCTTTCTTGAGCCTGGAGAAAGCGTAGAGATTTCAAGAACGTTTGCCTTCTTGGGTCGAGTGAGAACGTTTGGAGAAGAATAAAAACGGAGCTGAAATCTCTACACCTCTATGTGCCCCATTATCGATAATTATAATCCACTTTATAGGTTCGTACCAAAACCGGTATGAGAGCAACTATAAATCCATTTATTCCTTCGAAGAGGCATTGTTTCTTCATGAGTGCCATTTCTTTCTTCCTGATTTCAAGAACTATTTTCTGGAACGATCTCTCCCAGGCGTACAGCTTCAAGACGCGGATCCCATTCAAGATTTCACTCATCATTTTCATTCTGTTGTCCTTCAGCTTCATCAGCTCAATCTAATAAACGGGATCATTAAATAAACCATTCACAAAAACCCCAAAGTTTATATTCGCGCGTTTGTACATCAAAGGAATGGTAAGTAAACAAGATGGCCCACGGATTTCGGATTACGGTCCCGTGGTGTTTTAATTGGATAATATTTACCTGCAGTTCTTTGGATTTCTTGGTGCTGAGATAGTTCAATGGAAGAAGAAGGACAATAGGTACGATGCCAGCAAGGCTGAATAGCCAAGTTCTTGATACATGAAGACGAAGCACAGTACTGTTTGTACCGGGACCGACCACAAGAGACCCAGTTGCGGCGACAGAATTTGGAATCTGTTCGTGTCGACGTACATCGTGTTCAGTATTTCGCCCATTGTTAGGTCACGTCGATCGCTGCTCGTCAAGCGAAATGTCTGCTCCAACGAATCACATTAATGAACTAGCGTTCCACTATCACGATAAGGCTAACTTACTTTTTTGTAAAGAACGTGCATGGTGGCGGATTTGAGTCTCAGTCCTAGTTTAGTGTGGAAAATGGCGCTGCCTTCTTGTAACAAAGATTGCGCGAGACAGGCCAAACCGTAAAGGCAAGCGTAGAAAATCCCCTTCCACAAAGGATCTTCGCTCGTTGAGTAATCAATAATGGAACTGAAAACATAAGTGAGTAAACTGGTTAACTCGGTCCCGAAGTTTACTTAATTCATTGCCAACCCCTTATAATCTCAACCTGTCTAAATCTGTTTTAAAGAATAGTCAGAAGAATGAAAACATTCAGACAGGTGACCCACAGAAACGGACCTTTCTCTAATCTTCAGCAACTGATAACAACAGAGGAACTTAATTTCACGCTTAAAGTTAAAACCATATACCTACAATCTCGTTATTTTTATTTGAATTTAATCTTATTTTCTTGATTTCCCATATATAGTCACTTATAATGTTATGTTCAGTCTGGAAAATAGCACACTTCCTCTGGTCCAAAACCAGTTTATTAATTGCTTGGACTAGTTTTTAAATTCGAGAAGTGGGGGTTACTGGTCCTCGGGACCAGTTTATTAATTGCAAATCTATAGGAGAACAAAGCGTGGGACCAGTTCGGAGACCAGTTCATTATTTCGGACCCTAGTGGGGTCACTGGTCCCAAGGACTAGTTTAAAAAATATCCTTATTTCCCAGACTGGTTATGACGTTTCTATTATGTAAAAGTGAAATTTCTTACCCTGTCAAAAGGGCAGGAGCGATAGACACTACGTCGGACAGAACTTGTAAGACCACTCCAGCTATCAAACAAGGTCCGATTGTCCTCAACAAAGGCCAAGTGATTGACTTGCTGTGATATTCGGTTTTGTTTCGCTCTTCCGAATTGGTTTTCAATTCCATTTCACCGCTAACACTATTCTTTCCAGCTTCGGGTTTCCAGTATTTTTCGAAAAGGCGCGAGACAGTCAGCGCACGCTCCGAGTCATTCAAGTCGTACACATCCGATGGCTCCAGGTTTTTCTTCCAACCTTTCCACAGGGCGCTACAATTCGTTTAAAATTTAAAAGAAAAAGAATTAAAGTGCAATGGAAATAACTCCAAATAAGTGCAGTAAGAACAATTGAATTGGACCTGATTTACCTGGTAAGCCATGAATGAACCATGCGTGCACAAAACGATGCGTCATCTTCCCTTGATTTCTTAATGTTTTAAAATAATAATTTTTGTTAAGGAATTTTAATAGAAATATTAGGTTTAGACACTAAAACCTTACAAAGCGCTAAATCGAGAATGACATGCGGGAAGAGCTACAGTGTCGAACTTATATTACATTAGCAAAAAAATGTGTGTATTATTACCATTTCGACTTCGATTGCGTACTTTTGTTTTTCGTAGTGCGTAGAGGCGTCACTCATTGTGTGTAATACGAGGGTAACTACTATTAAAGGGTAAATCACCGATTCAATTACCAGCCCGAAATAGTCATCTTTGTCGTTCTGAAATATTTCGCGTCTTTATTATTTAACAGTAATATAATCAAGACATGTAAAAGAAAATTTCAATTACTTGCGAATAGTATTTCATGATGGTGGATCTCAGTGTAATAGTTTGCGTTAGTGTTAAGATGAACCAAAAACATGTCAGGATTCCGGACAAGACCGTACCACCTCCTCTGCCGTAAATTATGAGGAATAACGCCAGGATCTGCAACACGCGACTTCAATTTAAATCACCGAAATGTTAATACGGTTTTCTTCATTTTGCCTTACGTAGGTTCCAAATTGAAGAACGACCGCCAAATTGTCAACGACTTGAAAATCGCCGTAGTATATTTGTTTACCAAATTTCAAGACGCTAATTGCGGCCAGTAACAAAACCAAGAGCTGAAAACACAAATCAATACTTGTACCTACTTTTTTGGATTTTTTTCGAACTTTCTCATTAAAAAAAATTAGTGAGAGGAGGAATAATCAGTGCTGAGATGGAGGTCATCCTGCACAGCGCATTTTGTGCCGCACAACGATGATCCTCGCTCAAAATGGACTTACACTTTTCGTTATCGAAAGATGAGAACAACGGACGCTTCGCCACACCGACTTGGTGATCAACGCGATTTCCAAAGGGAGGAACACCCATAGTATCGCACACGGCACCCAGACCAGGATGGTCTTTTGAAAACAAGGAGTGAATTCGGGATTATCAGTGTACCATGTCAAATTAGCGTCCTGTTAAAAATAATTACAGACTTAATAATTAAACGCAAATTCCATCAGTTAAATAATTATTGCCTTGGTAAAGTAATACTGATTGTACCATAAAGTTTGTTTTGACTTTTGTCATGATGAAAGAGCTGTAGGTAACACTAAACACACTGTTAACTTAACATATTTAATTGGCTTCGATACTATTTTAATTGTTCTAAGGGAGCGGTAGCTCCTAAAGATGAGACTTCACACTGCCTCTAATGTATAAGGATTTTTCTTTATTTCAACTTATTATTTTAAGCCCAAAATCATTGATACACTCGAGAGCGCTACCCCTATATATTATTATTATTATTAGCAAAAGCGTATAGAAAACCATAAAGTGAAGGTCAGTAACTTATCTTAGGCTTTGGCTTTGGCTTTGGTTAACATGTAAAATGAGAAGCTCGCGGGATCTAAGTAAGCTCCTCCGATTAAACAACCAATCACCTTCCACTTGCATTACCTCATCCGAATCGTAGGCAGACGTCATACTCAAGCAAGAAATAGTTTTGCGACGCTAGCGGCGCCGGCTACTTCAGGGCAAAAATAGAAACACTAAAATATCGTCTGCTTTTTTAAACAACCCCGGAACGGTAGTCGGGAGCGCTTCGGGTCTTCGCCACTTAGGTCACCGCGTTAACGCCACGGCACGCTAAGTCAGGCGGCAAGGCCTAAAGTACCCCGACTTTTTTCCTAACTTCCCAAGGTGATAATTTAATTGTTATATAAATATTTAAAGTAGACTAGTTTACTAAGTTTAGTTTAGAATATGTAGTTGTCGTGGTAGTTCTTTTAATTATACAAATATTATAAAGCCGTTATTATTATTATTATTCGTTTTTGAAATGCCTCGGAAAAAAACCACAGAGCAGAATGCAGATTGCTCTTTTAGCTTTAAAGCCAAAAAACCAAAGTACGCAATACAATTTTTATGTGAAAGAATGCCGTACTTTGGGTGTACAAACGATCATAAATATACCCATTCCTAAACTAAATAAGGACATATCAATTCAAACGGAAACCGATAAGAAAGTTGTTTCTCCAACTACCGAAATTGGACGGCACACTCGTCTTTAGGCCTAATAATATAAGCAGCCGACGCAACTCCTACGAAATTTAGTGGAGCTATATTTTGTAGCCAACTCACTCATGTACCTTGTGTAACACTACGCGAATTTAATCTTCCGCCACGAAGAAGCGGCATCGTACCGGCTCTAACGAGGAGGGGGGTCCGAACAACGCGATAGAGAGGGGGCTCCTACTTTTACACGTTCAGCCCAGGCGGTAAAGACCTTCACTTTATGGTTTTCTATACGCTTTTGTTATTAGTACAATCTACAAAAAGCTGCGCTTAGCTTGTTGGACCCGAAATTTAAAAAGAAAAACATACCCAAAATGGAGATTCACAAAATTTATCCAAAATGAAGGAACTCATTTTAAGATTATTAACACTGAAATATTTGCTAAAATAAAATAATTTCAGCAATTTATTTAACAGCCAGTCGATGCTAACTAAGCCTTTCAATGTTTTCCAATAAACCGTGTCGTTTATGGCATAAAACAGTACATTAAAAGACCTTGATCAAGTCTCACTCGCAAAACACAAGTGGCTTTCAGAACGAATTCATCTACATTGGAGATGAATAACAAATAGCCAGATTTCACGAGAAAAAATAGTTCTTTTATAAACTGTACATTTTGTCCTTATTCCTAGGGAAGATATTGTGTGATAATCTTTGGATAGTTGATTAAAAACTGTATTTGTATAACATAAAGAATACATTTTATTTTAATAATTCATCTTTGTAAAGATAGTCGAATCCTTGAATGAATATAAGAATTCGTTTCAATTTGACGAAAGATACGATAGCTATAAATCTCAAATTACAAAGGAGATAACCATGTTAAGGCCGTGAAGAGTATATAGCTCTACTAAAACCAAATCTAAGACGGAGGACCTCAAGGGTACATAATCATTCCTGGATTTAGCAACTGAGCTTATCAGAGGTGACTTAATTATTCACTTACATAATAACGATGCTATCTTCATCGCATGTGCATTTAAGGTGGTAGTTTCGAATCTTTACTACTTTATATTAGGTTTCGGTTGTAAAGGTATTTAGTGTTATTATTTCGCTAAAAATTTATCTAGCGTTTAAAGATTTTGAGTTTGTAATTGTAATTCGCAAACTTTGCTATCGATATAAAGATATTTCGCTATTGTTGCATTTCGCTGTTGTGGTTTTCGCTATTTTGACCGTCGATATTGTGCCTTCAACATTTTGGATTTCGCTATTTTGACCTACAAGCGTACGACCCTACCTAAACGCTAAGGATGCTGGAGAGGATTTCGTGGTGCCGTCCGTAGGTGGGGATACAGGGTTACAGATATG
>JAEQBA010000311.1:0-13857 GCA_019434445.1 Phalangium opilio | reverse complement strand
AATGACGATGTCGTCCAGATAGACACAGATGGAAAAATGATGTCCATCCCTGAAGACTTCGTCGATGAGTCGTTGAAACGACGACGGCGCATTGCATAGACCGAACGGAAGTACTTCGAATTCGTACTTTCCCGCATGCGTGATGAAAGCAGTCTTCGCTTTTGCTTGCGGATGGAGGTCTATCTGCCAATAGCCGCTCTTAAAGTCCAGTGCTGTTATGAACTTCGGGGCACCCATTTTTCCTAGTAGTTCTTCTATTCTCGGAAGCGGGTAAGGGTCCTTCACGGTTACTTTATTCAAAGCGCGATAGTCGACGCAGAAACGTATCTTTCCGCACTTCTGGTGGACAAGTACCACCGGCGACGCGTAAGGACTAATGGACGGCTTCACGATACCGTCGCGGATCATTTCGTGAAGGTGGTCTTCAATTATCCGCTTTTTCTCGTCACTAACACGATATGCGCGTTGACTAACGGGAACATCGGTGGTAGTGTGTATCTCGTGATACACTAAGTTAGTTCGACCCGCTTTTTCCGAAAATAGTTTTGGAAATCGTAGTAGTAAAGTTTTTAAGTCTTCCTTCTGTTTAGGACTCAGTGTAGGCGACGCGACAGCTTGTTCAATATCCTCGATAATCTGAGGTGTTGGAGTCTTTAACCCCGGGAGATTTAACACGAAGGGAAACGTTGTTCCGTCAATCTGACAAGTTTTTGTACCGAAGTCCAAAATGGCACGATGTTTATAGAGGAAGTTTTTCCCCAAAATAAAATCGTTTGGAAGTGACGGAACTACGTGAAACTCTTGCTTTAGTTTCAACTGTCCTAAGCGGAAGTCTATTCGCGCGCGTCCCTTTGTAAAGGTGTAACGTCCATCGCCTAACACTATACATTGAGTCTCTTCTTCTTCCGGAAGCACTAAGTCTGGTTTCAAGGTTTTGACTAAACTACGCCACTGATATAGGCTGATAAAACAGCATCAGCGCCGGAATCTAGTCTGGTCGCGAAAGTCCCATGCGAATATACGGCATCTATGGCCACGGGAGGATCAACCTCACAGCGACGCACATCCATAGAGCCAAATTCCATAGGGGGCTTTACTTTCGTCGCGCGGCGGGAAGACGATCCCCTTTTTGCCTTCCCGCTTTCACGTTTTCCGAAGCCTGTCCTTGCGCGACCTCTTGTTTTTCCGGACAAGTCGTGGCATAATGCCCTAAAAGTCCGCACTTATAACATTCTACGCGACTTAAGTCCTTTCGCTCTATCTGAGTTTTTGGTTTATTGGTATTGCTCGTTTTGGGTGTCGCACCCTTTGATGTAGCACCTCCCCCGGTGGGTTTTTGACTACCGCGGCGGTGGGGGAATTTCTTCTCCCGCTGGATTTCCGCCGCATAGACGTTGAGCTATCTCTAGGGTATAAGGCGCTAGAGGGGGTCGCCCGTAAAATTTCTTCGGTTACGCGGCCCTTCTCTATGAAACTGCGCATTGTCCTTATGCTGTCATTGAAGACATGAATGCGTATCTCGGGGAGGATATTCTTTTTACAAATACCAACAAGTTCTGAGTCAGTGTATGGAACACGTAAGTTCTGATTCATCGCGGTAATACTCGCGATATACGCGTCAAAAGAGACACTAGCAGGTTGTTGAAACTGCGCTATTTCTAGGCGGAGGGATTCCTCCGCTCGCCCAGAAAAGAAATAGTCTCTAAACGCGCCCTTCACTGCACGCCACGTTAATGCTCTATTAGGCCTATTTAAGTCTCTAAACCAGATTAACGCACGGCCCCTTAATATTTGGGGTAGAAGCGCGATTATGTCGTTTCCCGACATGCCGTGATAATCCGCGAATTCCGACAAGGTCCGAAGGAATTCCGGCGCGCTTTCACCTTCGACACCGCTAAATATTAAGTGCGGGGGAGGTATTGGCCTAATTTTGCGGCTGGTCTAGTGCCGATGTTCGCTAACGTAGCTGCAAGTGTGTGAATGGTTTGATACAAAATGTTTGATGCCGCACCTTGCGGTGGCGGCGGTGGAGGTTGGACACCTCCAGCCGCTTGTCCTTGACCATGCCCAGGACTATTTCCAAGGCTTGGAGGGGGAGTGTTCCCAGTCGGGGGAGTGTACACTCCCGGTAGCTGCGCGTTAATCGCGGCGATCAAAGCATGCGGATCGGGCGGATTCATGACGCGACAGTTACTTTGGTCAAGCAATGGCACAAGTAGTTCGCACAAGTACGCGTTTAATTACAAATGGCAATGTCAGTCTAACGAATCCTGGCAAGCTCGCCACTTTATGTAACCGTAAAGTTTTAAAAGTAGGAAAGGGGCCTAACTTCACGATTCCACAAAGAATTTAAAGAAAACTAACAATTTAAAGTTCCCAGGTTACCCGCTTAAAGATCTTATTGATCAAGACTAAGTATTTACCAGATAGTCCATTGTTGTCAATAAAACGCCGTAGTACTTGAACTAATATTTTTATTCCGAAAACAAAACACGTCTCGACCTGCAGACGGAATGCGTAGACTGAGCTACTGTTACAGTGGCGGCGGGGGTTTTTATCCCTGCCAATTTGTTTTTTCTTTTAAGTTTTTTACAGAACGTTAGTGGAGCTTAAGGCGCCACTCTTGTTAGAAATTAGAAACATAAATAAAAAAAGATAAATGAAGCAGACGGCGTTGGAGGGGCGGCTGCTCCATTACAATCTGAGACCCCACAAAACCTCTCTTGTTAGGGCTCGAACCACCAACCTTTCGGTTAACAGCTGAACGCGCTGACCATTGAGCCACTGAAGCCCAAAAATTTAATTTTCGTCAGGTATTGAGGAAAAACCTTGACTTTTTACGTCACATCTGAGACCTCACAACACCGCTCCCGGATGGGCTCGAACCACCAACCTATTGGTTAACAGCCGAACGCGCTAACCATTGCGCCACGGATGCCCAAAAATTAAATGGTTGTCACGTATTGTGGAAAAGTTTTGACTTCTTACGCTACATCTGAGACCCCACAACACCTCTTCCGCTGGGGCTCGAACCACCAACCTTTCGGTTAACAGCTGAACGCGCTAACCATTGCGCCACGGAAGCCCAAAAATTAAATTTTCGTCAGGTATTGAGGAAAAACCTTGACTTTTTACGTCACATCTGAGACCTCACAACACCGCTCCCGGGTGGGCTCGAACCACCAACCTATTGGTTAACACCCGAACGAGCTAACCATTGAGCCACGGAAGCTCAGAAATTAAATGGTTGTCACGTATTGTGGAAACGTTTTGACTTTTTACGCTACATCTGAGACCCCACAACACCTCTTCCGGGTGGGCTCGAACCACCAACCTTTCGATTAACAGCTGAACGCGCTAACCATTGCGCCACGGAAGCCCAAAAATTAAATGTTCGTCAGGTATTGTGGAAAAACTCTGACATTTTACGTTACATCTGAGACGTGACAACACCGCTCCCGGATGGGCTATAACCACCAACCTATTGGTTAACAGCCGAACGCGCTAACCATTGAGCCACGGAAGCTCAGAAATTTAATGGTTGTTGGGTATTGTGGAAAAGTTTTGACTTTTTACGCTACATCTGAGACCCCACAACACCGCTCCCGGATGGGCTCGAACCACCAACCTATTGATTAACAGCTGAACGCGCTAACCATTGCGCCACGGAAGCCCAAAAATTAAATGTTCGTCAGGTATTGTGGAAAAACTCTGACATTTTACGTTACATCTGAGACGTGACAACACCGCTCCCGGATGGGCTATAACCACCAACCTATTGGTTAACAGCCGAACGCGCTAACCATTGAGCCACGGAAGCTCAGAAATTTAATGGTTGTTGGGTATTGTGGAAAAGTTTTGACTTTTTACGCTACATCTGAGACCCCATAACACCTCTCCCGGGTGGGCTCGAACCACCAACCTTTCGATTAACAGCTGAACGCGCTAACCATTACGCCACGGAAGCCCAAAAATTAAATGGTCGTCAGGTATTGTGGAAAAACTGACATTTTACGTTACATCTGAGACCTCACAACACCGCTCCCGGATGGGCTCGAACCACCAACCTATTGGTTAACAGCCGAACGCGCTAACCATTGCGCCATGGAAGCCCAATAATTAAATGGTTGTAAGGTATTGTGGAAAACATTGGCTTTCTACGTCACACTTGAGATCCCACAACACCGCTCCCGGATGGGCTCGAACCACCAACCTATTGGTTCACAGCTGAACGCGCTAACCATTGAGCCACGGAAGCTCAGAAATTAAATGGTTGTCAGGTATTTTTGAAAAGTTACGACTTTTCACGCTACATCTGAGACCCCACAAAACCTCTCTTGTTAGGGCTCGAACCACCAACCTTTCGGTTAACAGCTGAACGCGCTGACCATTGAGCCACTGAAGCCCAAAAATTTAATTTTCGTCAGGTATTGAGGAAAAACCTTGACTTTTTACGTCACATCTGCGACCTCACAACACCGCTCCCGGATGGGCTCGAACCACCAACCTATTGGTTAACAGCCGAACGCGCTAACCATTGCGCCACGGATGCCCAAAAATTAAATGGTTGTCACGTATTGTGGAAAAGTTTTGACTTCTTACGCTACATCTGAGACCCCACAACACCTCTTCCGCTGGGGCTCGAACCACCAACCTTTCGGTTAACAGCTGAACGCGCTAACCATTGCGCCACGGAAGCCCAAAAATTAAATTTTCGTCAGGTATTGAGGAAAAACCTTGACTTTTTACGTCACATCTGAGACCTCACAACACCGCTCCCGGGTGGGCTCGAACCACCAACCTATTGGTTAACACCCGAACGAGCTAACCATTGAGCCACGGAAGCTCAGAAATTAAATGGTTGTCACGTATTGTGGAAACGTTTTGACTTTTTACGCTACATCTGAGACCCCACAACACCTCTTCCGGGTGGGCTCGAACCACCAACCTTTCGATTAACAGCTGAACGCGCTAACCATTGCGCCACGGAAGCCCAAAAATTAAATGTTCGTCAGGTATTGTGGAAAAACTCTGACATTTTACGTTACATCTGAGACGTGACAACACCGCTCCCGGATGGGCTATAACCACCAACCTATTGGTTAACAGCCGAACGCGCTAACCATTGAGCCACGGAAGCTCAGAAATTTAATGGTTGTTGGGTATTGTGGAAACGTTTTGACTTTTTACGCTACATCTGAGACCCCATAACACCTCTCCCGGGTGGGCTCGAACCACCAACCTTTCGATTAACAGCTGAACGCGCTAACCATTACGCCACGGAAGCCCAAAAATTAAATGGTCGTCAGGTATTGTGGAAAAACTGACATTTTACGTTACATCTGAGACCTCACAACACCGCTCCCGGATGGGCTCGAACCACCAACCTATTGGTTAACAGCCGAACGCGCTAACCATTGCGCCATGGAAGCCCAATAATTAAATGGTTGTAAGGTATTGTGGAAAACATTGGCTTTCTACGTCACACTTGAGATCCCACAACACCGCTCCCGGATGGGCTCGAACCACCAACCTATTGGTTCACAGCTGAACGCGCTAACCATTGAGCCACGGAAGCTCAGAAATTAAATGGTTGTCAGGTATTTTTGAAAAGTTACGACTTTTCACGCTACATCTGAGACCCCACAAAACCTCTCTTGTTGGGCTCGAACCACCAACCTTTCGGTTAACAGCTGAACGCGCTGACCATTGAGCCACTGAAGCCCAAAAATTTAATTTTCGTCAGGTATTGAGGAAAAACCTTGACTTTTTACGTCACATCTGAGACCTCACAACACCGCTCCCGGATGGGCTCGAACCACCAACCTATTGGTTAACAGCCGAACGCGCTAACCATTGAGCCACGGAAGCTCAGAAATTAAATGGTTGTCACGTATTGTGGAAACGTTTTGACTTTTTACGCTACATCTGAGACCCCACAACACCTCTTCCGGGTGGGCTCGAACCACCAACCTTTCGATTAACAGCTGAACGCGCTAACCATTGCGCCACGGAAGCCCAAAAATTAAATGTTCGTCAGGTATTGTGGAAAAACTCTGACATTTTACGTTACATCTGAGACGTGACAACACCGCTCCCGGATGGGCTATAACCACCAACCTATTGGTTAACAGCCGAACGCGCTAACCATTGAGCCACGGAAGCTCAGAAATTTAATGGTTGTTGGGTATTGTGGAAAAGTTTTGACTTTTTACGCTACATCTGAGACCCCATAACACCTCTCCCGGGTGGGCTCGAACCACCAACCTTTCGATTAACAGCTGAACGCGCTAACCATTACGCCACGGAAGCCCAAAAATTAAATGGTCGTCAGGTATTGTGGAAAAACTGACATTTTACGTTACATCTGAGACCTCACAACACCGCTCCCGGATGGGCTCGAACCACCAACCTATTGGTTGAAAATTGAATTTAGTTAGTTTTTTGAATGAATATCGTTACATTTGCTTGAATTAAAGCAAAAAGTACAAAAATAATGGTTTCAGTTGAAATATTTGAAAATAGTGAAAAAATACTCAAAAGTGCTTCTCTGGAAGAGAAACGTCGATTTTGAAAATGGTATTAAATATCGAGGTACATTTTTATTTATTGATCAATCGAGATGAAATCTCTTTTAATGAGTATTTTTCAGGTATTTAAGCTGAATTCGGTCAAAAATTTTCCAGAAAAAAATGCATTCAAAAGTGTACCGAAAAAATCGCATGTTTTTTTTCTTCAAGATACAAAATCTGTGACAACGATTTCTTATTGAAAATTGAATTTAATTAGTTTTTTGAATGAATATCGTTACATTTGCTTGAATTAAAGCAAAAAGTACAAAAATAATGGTTTCAGTGGTAATATTTGAAAATGGTGAAAAAATATTCAAAAAGTGCTTCTCTGGAAGAGAATTGTCGATTTTGAAAATGGTATTAAAAATCGAGGTACATTTTTATTTATTGATCAATCGAGATGAAATCACTTTTAATGAGTATTTTCCAGGTATTTAAGCTGAATTCGGTCAAAAATTTGTCCAGAAAAAAATGCATTCAAAAGTGTACCGAAAAAATCGCATGTTTTTTTTCTTCAAGATACAAAATCTGTGACAACGATTTCTTATTGAAAATTGAATTTAATTAGTTTTTTGAATGAATATCGTTACATTTGCTTGAATTAAAGCAAAAAGTACAAAAATAATGGTTTCAGTGGTAATATTTGAAAATAGTGAAAAAATACTCAAAAAGTGCTTCTCTGGAAGAGAAACGTCGATTTTGAAAATGGTATTAAATATCGAGGTCATGTAGCCTAATGGGGTAAATAACGAAAGGAGTTAGAGACGCTAGCTTCCGTAGTGTAGAATACAGTGGGACTTTCAAACGTAGACACAGAAAAGAGAAAACGCCTCCGTCGCGCCGCCTATAATTCAAAATAAGTATGATATTTTCCAACCAATAGCGTGGCAGTAAAGATTCGAAAGGCATGCTGGGATATCGATTTTCTAATGTCTGCTAGTATTCGTTTGCTTACGACTGAGTGACAATTAGGCTTAGAGTAAAGTTTATTCATTAAGGTGCACTTGAATTAGAAACATGCAACTTTAAAGTTGGTAAATTCCTTATTCGATAATGAAATGGAATTAAATGTCGTTTTTGCATCCTTCAATACAGTTTTAGTTGTTTTAATTTCTTTAGTCACAGATACAGTCGATGATCCTGATCCCACAGTTCCCACTAAGCCTTGGCTCACTGGGCCGACTCTGTCTGTAACCGCGCACTTACGGGAAAACAAGTTTGATCACATTTTGAGGATTTCCCCGGCTTCAAATTGCAAATTGTTGACTTATCTTTCTTCTTTAAATCGCTATTTACTCGCGATTGAATATAATAATTATATTGGGTTGATTTATGAGACGACTTCACAACATCGACACCCGCCATTTTACTTTACCCAGAATACCTTGCGGAGCGAGATTTTAAGGCAAAACTTTTAAGGTTCTGGTCTTATTTACAATACAGTTCCAAAGATGGCACTACGTTAGTTACAAATTCTATGACGTTTCAAGGTCCCACTGTATTCTACACTACGGAAGCTAGCGTCTCTAACTCCTTTCGTTATTTACCCCTGTCGAGGTACATTTTTATTTATTGATCAATCGAGATGAAATCACTTTTAATGAGTATTTTCCAGGTATTTAAGCTGAATTCGGTCAAAAATTTGTCCAGAAAAAAATGCATTCAAAAGTGTACCGAAAAAATCGCATGTTTTTTTTCTTCAAGATACAAAATCTGTGACAACGATTTCTTATTGAAAATTGAATTTAATTAGTTTTTTGAATGAATATCGTTACATTTGCTTGAATTAAAGCAAAAAGTACAAAAATAATGGTTTCAGTGGTAATATTTGAAAATAGTGAAAAAATACTCAAAAAGTGCTTCTCTGGAAGAGAAACGTCGATTTTGAAAATGGTATTAAATATCGAGGTACATTTTTATTTATTGATCAATCGAGATGAAATCACTTTTAATGAGTATTTTCCAGGTATTTAAGCTGAATTCGGTCAAAAATTTGTCCAGAAAAAAATGCGATCTGACTTTTTACGTTACATCTGATACCCCACAACACCGCTCCCGGGTGGGCTCGAACCACCAACCTTTCGGTTAAAAGCTGAACGCGCTAACCATTGCGCCACGGAAGCTCAGAAATTAAATGATCGTCAGGTATTGTGGAAAAGTTATGACTTTTTACGCTACATCTGAGACCCCACAACACCGCTCCCGGGAGGGCTCGAACCACCAACCTTTCGGTTAACAGGTGAACGCGCTAACCATTGCGCCACGGAAGCCAAAAAATTAAATGATCGTCAGGTATTGTGGAAAAGTTATGACTTTTTGCGCTACATCTGTGACCCCACAACACCGCTCCCGGGTGGGCTCGAACCACCAACCTTTCGGTTAACAGCCGAACGCGCTAACCATTGCGCCACGGAAGCTCTGAAATTCAATGGTCGTCAGGTATTGCGGAATGAATATCGTTACATTTGCTTGAATTAAAGCAAAAAGTACAAAAATAATGGTTTCAGTGGTAATATTTGAAAATAGTGAAAAAATACTCAAAAAGTGCTTCTCTGGAAGAGAAACGTCGATTTTGAAAATGGTATTAAATATCGAGGTACATTTTTATTTATTGATCAATCGAGATGAAATCACTTTTAATGAGTATTTTCCAGGTATTTAAGCTGAATTCGGTCAAAAATTTGTCCAGAAAAAAATGCATTCAAAAGTGTACCGAAAAAATCGCATGTTTTTTTTCTTCAAGATACAAAATCTGTGACAACGATTTCTTATTGAAAATTGAATTTAATTAGTTTTTTGAATGAATATCGTTACATTTGCTTGAATTAAAGCAAAAAGTACAAAAATAATGGTTTCAGTGGTAATATTTGAAAATAGTGAAAAAATACTCAAAAAGTGCTTCTCTGGAAGAGAAACGTCGATTTGAAAATGGTATTAAATATCGAGGTACATTTTTATTTATTGATCAATCGAGATGAAATCACTTTTAATGAGTATTTTCCAGGTATTTAAGCTGAATTCGGTCAAAAATTTGTCCAGAAAAAAATGCGATCTGACTTTTTACGCTACATCTGAGACCCCACAACACCGCTCCCGGGTGGGCTCGAACCACCAACCTTTCGGTTAAAAGCTGAACGCGCTAACCATTGCGCCACGGAAGCTCAGAAATTAAATGATCGTCAGGTATTGTGGAAAAGTTATGACTTTTTACGCTACATCTGAGACCCCACAACACCGCTCCCGGGAGGGCTCGAACCACCAACCTTTCGGTTAACAGGTGAACGCGCTAACCATTGCGCCACGGAAGCCAAAAAATTAAATGATCGTCAGGTATTGTGGAAAAGTTATGACTTTTTGCGCTACATCTGTGACCCCACAACACCGCTCCCGGGTGGGCTCGAACCACCAACCTTTCGGTTAACAGCCGAACGCGCTAACCATTGCGCCACGGAAGCTCTGAAATCAATGGTCGTCAGGTATTGCGGAATGAATATCGTTACATTTGCTTGAATTAAAGCAAAAAGTACAAAAATAATGGTTTCAGTGGTAATATTTGAAAATAGTGAAAAAATACTCAAAAAGTGCTTCTCTGGAAGAGAAACGTCGATTTTGAAAATGGTATTAAATATCGAGGTACATTTTTATTTATTGATCAATCGAGATGAAATCCCTTTTAATGAGTATTTTCCAGGTATTTAAGCTGAATTCGGTCAAAAATTTGTCCAGAAAAAAATGCATTCAAAAGTGTACCGAAAAAATCGCATGTTTTTTTCTTCAAGATACAAAATCTGTGACAACGATTTCTTATTGAAAATTGAATTTAATTAGTTTTTTGAATGAATATCGTTACATTTGCTTGAATTAAAGCAAAAAGTACAAAAATAATGGTTTCAGTGGTAATATTTGAAAATAGTGAAAAAATACTCAAAAAGTGCTTCTCTGGAAGAGAAACGTCGATTTTGAAAATGGTATTAAATATCGAGGTACATTTTTATTTATTGATCAATCGAGATGAAATCACTTTTAATGAGTATTTTCCAGGTATTTAAGCTGAATTCGGTCAAAAATTTGTCCAGAAAAAAATGCGATCTGACTTTTTACGTTACATCTGAGACCCCACAACACCGCTCCCGGGTGGGCTCGAACCACCAACCTTTCGGTTAAAAGCTGAACGCGCTAACCATTGCGCCACGGAAGCTCAGAAATTAAATGATCGTCAGGTATTGTGGAAAAGTTATGACTTTTTACGCTACATCTGAGACCCCACAACACCGCTCCCGGGAGGGCTCGAACCACCAACCTTTCGGTTAACAGCTGAACGCGCTAACCATTGCGCCACGGAAGCCAAAAAATTAAATGATCGTCAGGTATTGTGGAAAAGTTATGACTTTTTGCGCTACATCTGAGACCCCACAACACCGCTCCCGGGTGGGCTCGAACCACCAACCTTTCGGTTAACAGCCGAACGCGCTAACCATTGCGCCACGGAAGCTCTGAAATTCAATGGTCGTCAGGTATTGCGGAAAAACTCTGACTTTTTACGTTACATCTGAGACCTCTCAACACCGCTCCTGGGTGGGCTTTAGCCACCAACCTTTCGGTTAACAGCCGAACGCGCTAACCATCGCGCCAAGGAAGCCAAAAAATTAAATGGTCATCAAGTATTTTGGAAAAATAATGACTATTTACGCTACGTCTGAGACCACACAACACCGCTCCCGGGTGGGATCGAACCACCAACCTTTCGGTTAAAAGCTGAACGCGCTAACCATTGCGTTACGGAAGCTCAGAAATTAAATGATCGTCAGGTATTGTTTAAAACTCTGACTTTTTACGTTACATCTGAGACCCCACAACACCGCTCCCGGGTGGGCTCGAACCACCAACCTTTCGGTTAAAAGCTGAACGCGCTAACCATTGCGCCACGGAAGCTCAGAAATTAAATGATCGTCAGGTATTGTGGAAAAGTTATGACTTTTTACGCTACATCTGAGACCCCACAACACCGCTCCTGGGTGGGCTTTAGCCACCAACCTTTCGGTTAACAGCCGAACGCGCTAACCATCGCGCCACGGAAGCCAAAAAATTAAATGGTCATCAAGTATTTTGGAAAAATAATGACTTTTTACGCTACGTCTGAGACCCCACAACACCGCTCGCGGGTGGGCTCGAACCACCAACCTTTCGGTTAACAGCTGAACGCGCTAACCATTGCGCCACGGAAGCTCTGAAATTAAATGTTTGTCAGGTATTGTTAAAAACTCTGACTTTTACGTTACATCTGAGACCCCACAACACCGCTCCCGGGTGGGCTCGAACCACCAACCTTTCGGTTAAAAGCTGAACGCGCTAACCATTGCGCCACGGAAGCCAAAAATTAAATGATCGTCAGGTATTGTGGAAAAATTATGACTTTTTACGCTACATCTGAGACCCCACAACACCGCTCCCGGGTGGGCTCGAACCACCAACCTTTCGGTTAACAGCCGAACGCGCTAACCATTGCGCCACGGAAGCTCTGAAATTAAATGTTCGTCAGGTATTGTTTAAAAACTCTGACTTTTTACGTTACATCTGAGACCCCACAACACCGCTCCCGGGTGGGCTCGAACCACCAACCTTTCGGTTAACAGCTGAACGCGCTAACCATTGCGCCACGGAAGCTCAGAAATTAAATGATCGTCAGGTATTGTTTAAAAACTCAGACTTTTTGCGCTACATCTGAGACCCCACAACACCGCTCCCGGGTGGGCTCGAACCACCAACCGTTCGGTTAACAGCCGAACGCGCTAACCATTGCGCCACGAAAGCTCTGAAATTCAATGGTCGTCAGGTATTGCGGAAAAACTTTTACGTTACATCTGAGACCTCTCAACACCGCTCCTGGGTGGGCTTTAGCCACCAACCTTTCGGTTAACAGCCGAACGCGCTAACCATCGCGCCACGGAAGCCAAAAAATTAAATGGTCATCAAGTATTTTGGAAAAATAATGACTTTTTACGCTACGTCTGAGACCCCACAACACCGCTCCCGGGTGGGCTCGAACCACCAACCTTTCGGTTAACAGCCGAACGCGCTAACCATTGCGCCACGGAAGCTCTGAAATTAAATGGTCGTCAGGTATTGTTTAAAAACTCTGACTTTTACGTTACATCTGAGACCCCACAACACCGCTCCCGGGTGGGCTCGAACCACCAACCTTTCGGTTAAAAGCTGAACGCGCTAACCATTGCGCCACGGAAGCTCAGAAATTAAATGATCGTCAGGTATTGTGGAAAAGTTATGACTTTTTACGCTACATCTGAGACCCCACAACACCGCTCCCGGGTGGGCTCGAACCACCAACCTTTCGGTTAACAGCCGAACGCGCTAACCATCGCGCCACGGAAGCCAAAAAATTAAATGGTCATCAGGTATTTGGAAAAATAATGACTTTTTACGCTACGTCTGAGACCCCACAACACCGCTCGCGGGTGGGCTCGAACCACCAACCTTTCGGTTAACAGCTGAACGCGCTAACCATTGCGCCACGGAAGTTCTGAAATTAAATGTTTGTCAGGTATTGTTTAAAAACTCTGACTTTTTACGTTACATCTGAGACCCCACAACACCGCTCCCGGGTGGGCTCGAACCACCAACCTTTCGGTTAACAGCCGAACGCGCTAACCATTGCGCCACGGAAGCTCTGAAATTCAATGGTCGTCAGGTATTGCGGAAAAACTCTGACTTTTACGTTACATCTGAGACCTCACAACACCGCTCCCGGATGGGCTCGAACCACCAAACTTTCGGTTAAAAGCCGAACGCAATGACCATCGCGCCACGGAAGCCTAAAAATTAAATGGTCGTCAGGAATTGTGGAAAAACTCTGACTTTTTACGTTCCATCTGAGACCTCTCAACACCGCTCCTGGGTGGGCTTTAGCCACCAACCTTTCGGTTAACAGCCGAACGCGCAAACCATCGCGCCACGGAAGCCAAAAAATTAAATGGTCATCAAGTATTTTGGAAAAATAATGACTTTTTACGTTACATCTGAGACCCCACAACACCGCTCCCGGGTGGGCTCGAACCACCAACCTTTCGGTTAAAAGCTGAACGCGCTAACCATTGCGCCACGGAAGCTCAGAAATTAAATGATCGTCAGGTATTGTTTAAAAACTCTGACTTTTTGCGCTACATCTGAGACCCCACAACACCGCTCCCGGGTGGGCTCGAACCACCAACCTTTCGGTTAACAGCCGAACGCGCTAACCATTGCGCCACGGAAGCTCTGAAATTAAATG
>JAEQBA010000310.1:150103-233816 GCA_019434445.1 Phalangium opilio | reverse complement strand
TAATGAAACGAGACGAGGTAATTAACTCTTAATCGTTCAAATTATTAGCTACAAACGTTTACAGCATTTGATTTAAATTACTCAACCATTCAAAGTGACTAATTACGACAGTTTGGAAACAAAAATAATCTTGTCAATAAAACAACATTTACATACGTTTAAAAGCGTTCAATTTCTTAATCTCATCAATAAAACGACGTTAAAATACATTTAATAGCCAAGAATCTCAAACATTTTACTTATACCCTCTTCACACGAGGCATAAAAAGCAGATTTAATAAGCTAAAGTTTGATTCATAAACTATGGTTAGTGTTTCACACGGAAAAGATTTTTAAACCGATTTTAGCTAAACTGAAGTTAGGCTTGTTTAATAAACCAGAGAAGTCTAGCGGTTAACCTTTTCTTTCCGGATTTGGGTCAATTTTTTTCGCATAGTCTGCAAAAAAAACGCCAATACTGTATCTAAGGCAAAAGACGAATACTTTGTTTCAAATATATTTCAAGAATCACAAATTGCAATCGATGAAATTGAAATTGATAATTGGAAGAATGATTCGCTTGAATTGTCTAGCTCTCATGCAGTGCAGAATACAACTAACTCGTTACTTTCGAGTCCCCAGAGTAGAAATAACAACCCTTCTACTACAAATCCATTAATATTGAGCCCCAGGAGTAGTAATACTCTTCCTAGAAATACTAGCCATTGCTTAATTCAATCCCCATCCATCCAGTTTCTCTCCTGTAAGGTCAAGTACTTCTAGACCTAATGGTCAAAATCAAAACAATCCTATGAAAGAAAACTGTGAAAATACTCTAGTTCAAGCAGATTTTCGTGATTTTAGTGTACACGAAGAAGGGGGAATAGACGTTTTAGCGGGATGGATAGCGAAGAAGTTTCATAAAGTGTATCCCGATTTAAATTTAAGATGTAAAACTTCAGTGTCTGATCACTCATATGCGTTACCATCTTGGATAAAATAACTTTCTTCACTACTTGTTTCACACATATGACCGATAAATGTTACACGCATCTTACTATAAACGACACAAAATGTAACTAAATCAAGGTAGATTTCAAGTTTTAAAAGAGTTTAAATGGCCATAATTGGATCCTGAACTTGAAGCAGTACAGTAAGCAGACGACACGACGAGAACAGCTGAGCTAGCCCTAGCAGCGATAAAAAACATATTTACAGCCTGCCTTAATTACAATCCGTAATCGTTGTCTGCTAGCGTTGACATTCCTTAAAGACACTTTAATTAACTCATTTATCTATTTTAAATCAAACTGGATTCGCCAATTAAACTAATTACACACGTGCTAGTTAATTCCTTACGTCTTTAATGTTTATTTTTTACATTACCTCAAATTTCAATAAAATCAGTTGAAAATAATTTTGATTTATTTACAGTCCACCTTAATTATAATCCGTAATCGTTGTCTGCAACGTTGTCTGCTAGAGTGGAGATTCCTGAAAAACACTTTAATTTACTTGATTATCTATTTTAAATTAAACTGGATTTGCGAATTATATTAATTATTAATTAATTATATTTTATTAATTATATTAATAATTCGTTGATTATTAACCGATTTAAGGTTTATTTTACGTCTATATGTTATAAAGGTAGTTTAAATAGGCTTAACGCTATGACTGGGGATGATGAAAAGAAGCTAAAACTCAATTTAAAATTAATTTTAACGCATTTATTGAATTATTACAAATACTCCAAGGGTCTAGGCTCTAGCTTCGTTTTCGAAGACTAATAGCTGCTTCAATAAATTTTCTATCAAAGTTTCAAGTAGGAGTAATAATCTAACGCGAGGACAGGAGATGCAGCTTCGCGGCAGAATAGACAACATATTTATCTTTGTGCTTTTGAAGAACGCGTCGTCTGCTACTCATTCTGGAGTGAGATATTGAAGAAAAACTTGTAATATGTAAACTTCAAGCATCTAAACCGAAAGTTGTTTCACGCCTCTGACTATTGAACAACCCAAAAAGGTCCAAATAATGTACAAGACAACTTACTATGCTACTTGTTTCACGCATCTGACTATTGAACAACCCAAAAGGTCCAAGTAAAGTACAAGACAACTTACTATGCTACTTGTTTCACGCATCTAAACCGAAAATTGTTTCACGCATCTCACTATAAACGACACAAAAGGTCCAAATGCTAGTAAAGGATAAGATAACTTGTTTTACGGATAATTTGACAATTGAAGTAAAGCAAAGCTTGTCAAAGGAAGTAAAGCCAAGCTAAAACAGCGGAATTGCTAATATACAGACAAATAGTAAAGAGGCCCAAACGCATTGAAGGAGGAATGTAATCACTGGTATCGTAACTTACTCTACCTAACACTAAGCAAAAGGAAGAAACTTTGCAATATGCCAAAAAGTCCAAAAAAACCATGTTAAAATCCCATAGAACCTGATGTCACAAAACGTTAGGTTAAATTAACCTAACTCATTTTAACATGTAAAAATGGTAACCTAATCGCGTAACCTAATAGGTTGAAAACCTTTAGTCCTAACCTAACCTAAGCTAACCTAACCTAACCTAAATATGTTAACAGTACATGACGAGACATTAAAATCACTGTCAAGAGACCATCCATACTCCGTTAAGATAGTACATACAACACCCAGAAAGTCCATTTCTAACACGATATTGTTCCGCCATAGTAAAACTGCGGCACACTCCCCATTTATCGCGTTAACAGAAAGAAATTCATCTCCCGCATCAATAAGCACTATTTCAGAGGTTTCTCCTTTAAACTCTCCAAATATTTCTCTCTATGAACCCAGTTTATTGGACTCGGCTTCATCATCAAACTATTCGCCAATTAAAAAATCCATTCCAAAGACAATAGTCGAGGAGAAGAAATATATAGTGTTCGAGAGCCAATTGATCCAGCTGATGTCTAATCTGCGGTGTGAGAAACCTAACTGTGGAAGCGCATTTGACGTAACAGAAAATTTTAAATTACAAACCAGCGGGAGCCTAGTAACAGTGAATATGATGTGTCGTAATGGCCATGATTTTATGTGGCGGTCACAGCCTTTGTTGGGAAGAATGCCAGCAGGAAATTTGCTGTTGGCTTCAAGTATATTGCTCTCTGGATCGACTTTCCAACGTATAAACTCATTTTTTTCCTTCATGGGGAATTGGAATCCAAAAGACCATTTTCTACTCCATCCCAAAGAATTACGCCATACCTGAAATTAGGGTAGCATGGAAAAAAGAGCAAATGGATGTTATTGGGAAATTAAAAAAATTTCGCGAGTAAATAATTCTGCAGATGATCGTTTTGATTCACCAGGACACTCTGCTAAATATTGCGGTTACACTTTTCTCGATCACGATAGCGATAAATGTATCCATTTTGAGCTTATATGCAAAAGTGAGGTTGGATTTAAGTTGGAAGGTTTAAAAAGATGCATCAAGAAACTTGAAAGCTTTGGAATGGAAATCTCCATGATAACAACTCATCGTCACATACAGATAATCGCATTTTTGAGAGACAACTATCCTTCAATAGACCATCAATTTGATGTGTGGCATTTGACTAAAAGTCTGGCAAAAAATATTTCAGCCATTGCCAAAAAAAAGGCTAACAAGGATCTTCAAGCCTTCCTCACCATCAACGTTGTATCCATGAGCCTCTCTCAACCGAAGTGCAAAGGAAGAGAAAATGGCTGACACCTGACACCCCCCTTACGACGCTCTTTACAACATTGTACACAAAAAGAAGCTCTTGAAGGACATAAAGAACGTTTGCGCATTCTCTCATACGTCCAAATTGGAATCGTACCATAGCCTCATAACAAAATATTGCCCTAAACAGCAAGAATTTGACCATGAGAGTATATACTGCCGTATACGCCAGTAAATATACGCCAGTTCGCTGACGTATATTCACTGGCGTATACAAGGGGGGCGAGGGTGAACCTTTATCCCCATCTGTTTTTTATTTATAAGTAAACACGTTCAGACGTATCTTAAGGGCTTTGGGGTGGTGGTCGTACCATTTGTATTGAATCAATGGAATTTATATTTGGAGTGATTTATAACTCACACAAATGTGTTATGTCCAAGTTTATGTCATTGAGCGGGGCGGTGACACATCCTACAATGGGGTTCAAACATTTAATTGATTACAGGTGGTTGCCCTGAGGGCATTAAACGGACAAGTCTCAACAAGTTTAAGATGTTTCCGTTGCGTTAACAGAAAGGCAATAGATCATTAAATCGAAACATTAACCTAATACGTACTATATTTATCAAAATTATCGGCAACGTAATCAAAAATCTGTGGAAAACGTAAAACGGTAATGAAAGAAGCATCATTCATAACTCATTTCGTGTTAGAAGTAAAAAACAATCGAAACGTTTTTGATCAACTACCTTACAATTGACCGATACCAAAACGATCATTTCAAATTCCTAAAATCCCATAGGAATACATGGGGAAATGAATAATCCACCGAAACGAAAACAGTCATGTACATTGCATTTTAGCAACACGAAACGAGTCATTTGAAAAAATATTTCAATTGTTAAAAACGTTTTGATAAATTTTAGCTAAATTTATCAAAATTACTCTATGTTTCACCAAAAACACTTTTGATTTAGCAAAATTCCACCAATTTTATTCTATTTAAATAAAGATTTATTACCTCTTGACCCCCCCTCTTAGCAGAAACTAGTATAACAATCTTTTACTATAACAAAGACTAAGTTAATTAAGTATTTCTAGGGAAACGTCAATCAATTCGAGCACGAGTATTGTATATGTTTACAATGCCGAATCATTTACATAGTTTCACTGCTATTTACAATGTTCTAGGGAAAAACACATATTTTAACTAACACCTTTAGAAAATACATACATCCCAATATCCTAAAGCAGAATATAGGACCAGCGAAAAGTTCAAAGTACAACACAGCGTGTCATTTAGCTAATGTCAGTGCATGAATCGTGGATTTAACTAGATGGTGTTGCAGACTTAAGGAATTTAATTCTCTATACCTCAAAACTAGCTTTACTCTTATAGTTGCAATTTATTTATTTATTTATTTATTTAACAAGGCTCGAGGGATAGGGTCGTGAATCCGCCAGGGCTTGGGTACGACCCCCCCTTCCATGGCACAATACGAGAGTATATACAGACGGGGAATATTACAAACAGAAACGTACAAATGAACTAACAAAAGAGAAAAATCTTACGAAATGGTTAAGTTTAAACATTCAATTACGTCATTAAAAATGTTCCTTAATAATACATTTGAATATCATGAAAAATACTGGTTTTTACACCAATAGTTACAAAATTTGACGCCTGCTTTGACTAAATTTAATATGGTAACACTAGTATTAGGGTCGCTTATTATTGAGATGTTCAGACTTTAGGGTGGTGCTTTCCTCGATTGTTGTCTGATGCTCATAGATTTTTAGTTACATTGGAATTTGTCCTTTCTTTAATTTAACCACCCACCTGGTTTTATGAGGGTTAGGGGGAAGAGGTCGAACTTGATCCATAACAAAAGGATTTATCCCCATCCGTTTTTATTTTTACTATAAAGACGTGTCTTAATGGGTTTAGGGGCATGGCCGAACCATTTGTGTTGTTATGAATGGAATTTATTTTGTGATTTATTGCTTTGTTAGTTGGTGATTCTTCCTACCACGAAACATTTGATTCGAGGGGTTTGTCTTGAAGGCATTATCCTGACAAGTCTCAACATGTTTAAGATATTTTTGGTGCGCTAACCGAAACCAGGAAAATATATGAGTATTTTGCCAGAACTATAGACTAGGAGACTAATTTCGTTCTTTTTTAAAGGAAATAACGCTCTTTTATCATCTTTAACGTAGCAAATAATGTATCAAAGCTATCCTAAATACTCCATTTTACCTTCAATCTGGCAGCTAAATCAAAAACTTTCAGTGCTTACATCTCAAGTAAACGCTGTATCAATCTAGGATTAATCAAAACATATGTTAAAAAAGAGTACATTTTTTAACCTTTTTATCGCAACCATACAATATATTGTGATTTTCCCCGCTCGATGAAGTCTCTTAAACCGATCTTAAATAGTTGGGGATTCAACATTGTTAACAAGTTGGCGGGTGTATCTTATTATTTCTTGTCAGATATTTACGCCCATACAGAACTTTGACGAGATTAAGATTGATTTTGTAGAAAAATCATGCTCAAATCCTTGTTTGTTTCAGTCATTCTCACAAAGTCTCTGATTTTTTAGTGAGGTTAACAGGTTTATTTAAGTAGGGTTTACAAATAAACGTTAGAAGACGAAACGTTGTGTGCCGTTTTTATTACTGAATGATAAGAGAAATCCCTTGATTCTATCGACCCCATGATACGAGTTAACATTTTTAAAATTAAGTGCTTCAAAGCCTTAATCCCTCGTTAGACGGACAGTGACCTTTTTAGAATAACTAGCCTAATATTTGTACCAAACCATTATAATTTTATTTTGGAGCACTAGAATTCTTTGTCCATATAGGACCAAATTGCTCTGGGTTTAGCTTCCTTTATTTACAAACCTTTCACAATCGTGTCCTTTTTTCAAGGTACTACAATCAATCGCTATATTAGTAAGTAGCGAAAATTATCATTGTACTGTGAAATTAACCCAAAATTAGCCCAATCAATCTCAATTATTATACGCATTTACGCCTTTTGTTATGAGAGTTTTGTATACACATCGGTGCATGAGCCCTAGGAAAGGATTTAATGTTCTAATCCTGCGAAAGACGCCTAATGTTTACTATTCGACTTGTTTTGAGAATTTCATTCCGTTGATAAACCTTTTCATAACGAATACTAGCTCAGTTGGCACTGTCTCTTCTTCAAAAGTTTCGAAATTTGGCTTTAGTCGCATAAGAAATTAAGACTTATGTTATATTTAAGTGTTTAGTTGCTACCGGGCTGATGAAATATTTTATTACCTATTCCGTAAACACGTTCAGGCAAGGGCTTTAGGAGGTGGTTGACCAGTGCTATTGCATTGTTATCATTGGAATTTATTTTGTGATTTATTTATTTTTTAATTGAGTAGGCGACAAATCGACATCTCTCCTACACAATCATACTGTGATTCATGACCGTAAGAAACTATCTGGCCATAGGTTAACTTAAGGTAGAACTTTTTTGAAAAGTGTACAATGGTTTTTATGACCTATTAGGGAAATTCGGAACCTTATTATTTAACAGACGTGAAGATAACAAAGGATATTGTCACAATTGAGAATCTCTAGAAACGCTTTACGCACCCTGTTTTTTAATTGATTTATTACAAGTATTGGCCCTTATTTGCGGTGTTTGTAACAAAAATCTATTTATAGGCCACTCTTTTGTTGACAATTTTTTTGACATAAAGTAAATCCAACGTTATAAAATTGGTAAACTATTAACAGTCATGGGTCCGAAATGCATTGTGTGAAAACATCTGGTGACTGATGGGATCAGGTAATAAAGGCTATCGTTAAATTATTGAGGAATGTGGGCGTGTCTATTAAGAAATTTCGTTAGCTCAAGGTAGCATTTTTTGGAAAATATACAATGGTTTTTATGACCTGTTAGAAAAATTCGGAACGTTATTATTTATCAGACTTGAAGATAATAAAGGATATTTTCACAATTGAGAATCACTAGAAACTTTTTACACACCATGTTTTTTTATTTTATTACCCCAATAAAATTGTCTCTTATTTGCAGTGTTTATAACAAAATTCTTTATAGGCCGCTCTTTTGTTGATAATTTATTTGACATAAAGCAAATCCAATGTTCTTTAGTTTGTAAACTATTAACAAGCGTGTGTCAGAAATGCATTGAGAGCAAAACATCTGGTGACTGGTAAGCAATAAATCAGGCTATTGTTAAAGTATTGAGAAATGAGGGCGTGTCTATTAAGAAATTTAGTATAAAAGCGGCTGAGGAAATGATCAAAATACACAGTCGATCTTCAAACACCGAAAGATAAACATGGATCCTGAAACTCTTAGTACAACTTTGAACGAACTGAATATAAATAGACCTTGGCCATTACGTTTAATATATGAGTTTTATTTCTACCTATGCGCCTATCTGCGAATAGATCCGTTGTACGGACCTCAGACTCTACCACAACTCGTATTACATGGTGGCTTAAACGCTATTCAAGCTTGCCTCGACTTACTCGAGTATATGAAAACAGTTGCTCGAACACCAGAGGACTGTAATACCTTAGAAGAATTGGAAAACCTAAGGGATCTAATGCCTAGTCCCTTAAGAACTCAATATGTAGATCGCCTGGCGAAACGACAAGAAGAAATTGAACGGGGTATACACGAAGAAGCACTAATCACCGACTTCAACAACTCACAATATGACAAAGAGATAGCCGAGTTTTTAGACCGAACGGATCCAGGACCACACGTAGAGGAGATACTATTGAACGATTCCTTACCTAGGGAGAACGGTTCTACAGAGGCGATTTCTGACGATGATATCGACGTACAATGGGGAGGAGGAGAAACGGACCAGCCCGCACCTATTGACGTACCCTCTTGCGAGATACTAGGACAAAGTGAGAAATTTTACAAACATTTTAACATGTATGGTCGAGAGGTAGTTCTTAGAGTTACTGCAGATCCCGTCGCTAGTATTTGTACCGTAACCAAATGCATCCTTAGCAAGTACAGACCTACAGACCATGTCCAAATTACTTTAAAGAGTGCGGCAAATATTTGTAGGTCCGAACTAGAATTATCCTTTAGACGATTAGATCAAGTCGACCCCAATATTCTTTTCGACCAGCTTAGTGTTACGTTATATGATGACGAAATGGAAGCATTTTTCCTAGGTCCTGTTAAAATGATTTTTAGCATTGTACGACTGCCGGAGGGCAATACCCTCGCTGCAGCCCGAGGCATTAAACCTTTCAATCTTTTCTGTAGAGATAGGCGAGGTATTGTATGTAAAGTCAATTCTGATAACCTGTGTTTAGCCCGATCGCTTTGTGTGGCTATAAATCATAGAAATTATGCTAATGATACAACCGAAGCTCTAAAGATCCGTTACGAAGCTATATCTAGGGCAAGACCAGGAAATAAAGCGCAAAAAGAAGCTGCTTTAGAACTATGTTATAAGGCAGGAGTAAGGGCTAGTGAGTGTGGAACTGCCGAATCGTTTCAAAAGTTCAAAATTTATTTAAGTCAATATTCGATTTTCGTATACAAATTCGAAAATAGCGTCCCTGTTTTGATTTTCGGCGAAAATGATCCCGATGATACTAGGCCCAACCTCTTTTTATTGAATGAAAATAACCATTATAATGTTATTACAAAATTAAGACCACTTTTCAATCACGACCTATTCTGCGAAAAATGCCTCGTACCCTATTGGCGAATACAGTCACATAAATGTAATGACTTTTGTTTTAGTTGCATGAGACCCACTATTTGCCAAGGCCCCCCTATAGCTTGTGGGTCTTGTTTACGGAAATTCTTAGGCGACGATTGCTATCAAAGTCACTTCGAAACTTCTAGCAATAAAAAGTCGCTATGTGAATGCCTTTTTCACTGTAAAGACTGTTTAAATATTATTGACTTTTCTCGAAGAACCGAAATGCATAAGTGTGATGGGATATTTTGTCAGGTCTGTAAGAAATATCAGCCCAGCAATCACTTATGTTATATCCAGGTTATCAAAGATAAACCCCTGAAAGTGTCCTCTGTTAAGAAGCCTAGACCCAATCAGCCTAACCTTATGTATATTTTCTTTGACGTAGAATGTATACAAACGAAGATGTGTCAGGAAAAGTCAGGTGCCTATGAACACCAGGCTATCCTGTTAGTTAGCATAACAGTCTGTGAGCATTGCGTAGATGAAACATCCCTAAATTTTAAATGCATTATGTGTAGTCAGTTTGGTAAGCGTAAACAACGCTTTTCAGGCGGAAATCCCATAGCTTTATTTTTAGATTATTTAATGCAATTACACGATGTCAGGAACGTCATCATACTGTCTCATTATGGCAGTAATTATGATAATCAATTAATAATTAGAGAAATCATTAATAGGGATGAAAAATTCGTTCCATCTTTGAAAATTAACGGAACTCGAATATTGGAAATGAATTTGTTTAACCTGCTATTTCTGGATTCTTATTATTTCATCCCTGTAGCCTTAGCAAAGTTTCCAGCTACTTTTGGTATACCTGATGCAGCCAAAGGGTATTTTCCACATTTTTTATTCAATGTAATAGAACATAATTGTGATGTTAATAATCAAAGCGAAACCAACTATGTTATAGAAAGTAATCTGCCCCCTATCGAAGCTTATGGTTGTCAATATTTTACAAGGAAGAATTTAGATACCTTCTTAAAATGGCATAGCTCAGAAGATAGTAAAGGTCGCGATTTCGACTTCTTGAAGGAACTCAATTATTATTGTGAGAGCGACACAATTTTACTATTCCTAGGATGTTTAACTTTCCGTACACTACTGCTTAAAGTAACAGGCGTTGATCCATTTAATTGCGGCGCAATTACTCTTCCTGGCGTGTGCTCTCACGTGTTTCGCCGTAATTATCTTAAACCCGATACTATAGGCATCATACCGGCAAACTATTATAGACTTAGTGAAAATCAGTCAATAGGGGCTATAGAGTGGCTTGAGTGGACCGCACACAAACGAAATATATCTATCCAATCCTCCTTTCGAGGTAAAGAAACCAGAATACAAAAACTTAAGAGTAGACGGATTTTGTGAAAGCAACAAGGAAATATTTGAATACTGGGGGTGTTTCTATCATGGGTGTAAAATACACTTTCCCTTAAACAGAAACAAGCCTTTGCACGGAGACCCTACGCAAACTTTGAATTCTAGATATATTAGTAGCATGAACGTGTTGACCAAGCTAGAATCACTCAACTATAAAGTAAATGTCAAATGGGAGTGTGAATGGCAGAAGGAAAAAGCAAATAAACCTGAAATAATAGAGTTTTTAAAATGTAATGATATTAAGCCTAAAATAGTAAAAAGATTATACCCCCGTGATGCATTCTTCGGAGGAAGATGTTGCACCACAAAACTATACCATAAAACAACAGGATCGGAGCGTATTCATTACGTGGATTTCACAAGTTTATACCCGTTCATTAACAAAACCTCCAAGATACCTATAGGGCATCCTGAAATCATATTAGATAACTTTCCCGACATATTTTCATTTGATGGACTTCTTAAATGTGACGTCTTGCCCGCACAAAACCTAATTCATCCCGTTTTGCCCACTCGTATTAATGGAAAATTAACGTATCCGTTATGCTACACCTGTTGTAAAACTCAGTTTCAAGGTGATTGCGAACATATTCCTGAACAAAGAGAATTGAGAGGAACATGGGCAGGGTTGTTAATTTTTTTGATTTTTTCAAAAAAATCAAAAAAGTCGATTTTTTGATTTAAATCGGATTTTTTTGATTTTAATTGATTTTAATTGATTTATTTGATTTTTTTTTGATTTTTATTGAACTAATAGGTAGTAAATTACCAACATGAAAACTTTTGAGTCAAAATTAACCAAAAGCAAAATAATCATGACATTTAAACAGCTATTGGATATTATTACTATTCAAATGCTTGTATAAAAAGACTAGCTTGACTGCTATTTCATTTCCTAGCCTTTCCAGCAAGACAAACTGGAGTTCTGGGAAAAACTTACATTGAAATATACCAAAACCATGATTATTTTTAATTTTAGGTCTTTTCTAGTTAAGTTTCTTCTCGAGTTTCTTAAACTACTTCTTGGAATCTTAGAAAACATTTTTTAAAAATAAAAATATATTCTTGATTTTAATCAAATGATTTTTTTAAAAAATCTCTTGATTTAAATCATGGTTTAAATCAGTGATTTAAATCAAACAACCCTGAACATGGGTAGTCGACGAGTTGCGTCATGCAGTAGAGAATGGTTACACAATCACACGAATGTACGAGGCTTGGTCATACAAAGTGACACAGTACGACCCCAAAACAAAACAGGGAGGACTGTTTAAAGATTATGTTAATACCTTTTTAGAATACAAAACCCTAGCTAGCGGCTTCCCAGCAGATTGTCAGACTCAAGAAGATAAGGAGAATTATGTCAAAAGGTTCAAAGACGAAGAGGGTGTAGAACTGGATATCACTAAAATAGAGAAAAATGAAGGTCTCAGATGCCTTAGCAAACTTATGCTCAACTCTTTTTGGGGTAAATTTGGCCAAAAAACAACACACACTATACCGAATTAATCAAAGATGCCAATAAATTATACGGATTAATATTAAATCCAGACTTGGAGGTTAAAAGTTTACTAACAATCAACGAAAACACAGTACTAGTAAAGTACGAACACATTCTAGAAAACGAGATTGTGCACAAACACACAAACGTAGTTATCGCTTGTTACACAACAGCTATGGCCCGATTACATTTACTAAAACATCTTGAAAAGGTCGGTGACCTTTGTTTTTATTATGACACTGACAGTTTAGTGTACCTTTCGCCAGACGGCGCTCATTTGCTACCCACAGGTGATTATTTGTGGGAGCTCAAAAATGAATTAGAATCTTATGGACTAGATGCCTATATTTGTGAATGGGGGAGTGCTGGACCAAAGAACTATTCTATGGACATTCTAGTCCCTAAAACCAGGACTAAAACTAACATTATTAAAGATAAAGGATTTTATTTAAACGCCACTACAGAAAATTATATAAATTTCGAAACAATGAAGAAACTACTAGGCGTAAACAATGAAGGTGAACCTCTACTGAACTCGGTTCAAGTCCCTATGGGCCCTCAAATCAGACTTCTAAAAGATCACCCTCTGATCACGATCAACCAGACCAAAAGATATCAGGTCGTAGTGGATAAAGTTAGAATAATATCTGATTATAAAACTACCCCATACGGGTATATTAACTAGTATCTTTGACATTTTCCACATAAGTTACTTGTATATATCTCGATAACTGAATCAGTTTTTTACTTAGTATCTCGAGTATTATTTATAGTAATATTAATGTATTTCAACTATTAACATGTAACAATATTTTAACGAATACGCAGCGTTTTTGGTAATATTTTTGCATTTAGTAAGCCTTTTTTTAATTAGTATATATAAGCACTTTAGTATAAAAATTAGTATTGAATTGTTTTGTATAAGTGTAATTTTTTTGATGATAATTATAGTAATGTTTTTAGAAATATTTCGATATTTTTATCCGTAATCATATATCAGTATTTTAGCGTGTATAGAAAAATATATTTTTCGTCTATCCTGTGAACATTTTAGTTTAATAATTAGCCTAATATTTGTACTAAAATCGTATAATAACCCGTGTAGCTTTTAAATCATATTAAAAGTAGTATTGCTATATTTTCTATGAAGGTACATGGGTATATATGTACCTAATAATCTCGCATGCAGTAATATTGTTCTATTTTCTATGATGGTAAATGTCTATGTGCTTAATCATCTTTTTTTTTGAAGTAGTATTAATTTTCCATTTTAGCGAATTTGTTTGATATCAAAACCATTGTAATTCGTATTTTCTAACGATGTTTTTTAGTAACGATTGCGCATTTTAACTGTATATAAATATTTTAGCGCGTATATATTTTTCAGTCAATCCTATGAGGATTTTTAGTTTAATAACTAGTATTGTGCTTATTTACCATGTATTATATATTCGTATTTTCTGATGTTTTATAAGTAATTTTTTTGCATTTTAACTACTTGTCAACTACCAATTCGTATTAAAACTAATGTGAACCTAATTTTCTGACTTTTTAGTAATGTTTGTTCATTTTAACTAATTATAGCTTATTGATCTGCGACAAAATTGTGTAAAAAACTGCCGTATTTCTTCTTTTATGATACTAAAATGTATCTTTTTCACCCAGTAACTCGTTTACTAACCAATACAAAACAAGAGAACACCTAGAACCGCATCGTAGCTTAATTGTCAATAAACTATGTAAACCTTATTTAAATTAAAACTAGTTCTTTAATATAAGACCTTAAAATCATACAGAGAGTAGCATTACAGGATGGGTGTGTGTAGAAAGGGTCTATTGAACATATAGAATTACCCGTAAATTATAACCTAACTGTACACAATATCCTAAAGATACACCAAAATAATAACAATACAAAACATGAGTACACCTAGAACCGCGTCGTAGCTTAATTTGTATCTTTTGCAATGTAAACCTAATCTAGTTCTTTAGTATGACATAAACATACATGGAGATACCTTAAAATCGTACATCATTACGGGAAGGGTGTGTGTAGAATAGGCCTATTGAACCTATAGAATTACCAAGAAATTATGCACTAAATGTATACAATATCCTAAAGATACACCAAAATAATACCACTATGGACACACTGAGCGCCTTCACCAAGTCACGTGACGTCGTACCAATACACGCAAAAATCCCCTATAAATTCAAATTTCGCGCCATCACCTTAATAATCAACTAAATCTCCAGCCACCACCAGGTGGCTCAACAATTCAAATTTCCCGCCAACACCATCACGTGACGTCACCAATTTCCCCCCATTTCCCCCCCCACCCCAGGGATGGCTTTATAACCCGGGTTTTACCCCCCTGAAAGGGGGGAAAGAAGGGGGGTAAAACCTGGGTTATAAGGCCGTCCTTACTCTCTGCTGGCCTTATCACAGGTGATATCTTTTCGTTCGATGGCATGAACGAAATTTTAACTGAATTCCAATATAGTTGCCTTGATACTGCAAATAAACCTGGTATATTTTCAAAGGGCATGATATTAAAAGATGCGAATTTAACAGGGTCTGCGGCCCAGAAATCTTGCTTCTTATTTCTTTTTCCCTTTATATTTGGGGCGCACGTTCCTCAAGATAATATTTATTGGAAAATATACTTAACTCTAAAAGAAATAGTAGATATTTTAGTAGCTCCGGTTATTGAGAAATATTGGCTTCCACATGCCAGCGATTTAATAGAGCAATTTTACCAGAAACTAAAGGAATTGGCGCCTACAAAGTTTACTCCTAAAGTCCATTATCTAATTCACTACCCTCGGCTAACCTTGAAGTATGGTCCACTAAGAAGACTATCTTGCATTAGATTTGAAGCAAAGCATCAAGATATTAAGCTAATGGCCAGTAGAGGTCGAAATTTTACTTACATCGCCAAAACATTAGCAGTGCGCCACCAATATTCCCAATGTTATGACTTTAGAGGAAAAAATGGTCTGAAAGACGATGATCACGAAAAATGTGTAAAACCTTTGTTCTTTTTTACTCTCCCATATGATCTAAAGGAAACAATTAGAGATTGCTCCTATTTAAATGTCGAAAAAGAGAATCTGATAGTCTTTAAATCTAATGAAATCAAAATTAAATCAGTATCATATAAAATGAAAACCTTTGTAACTGTCGATTTAGTTCATGGTGAAAACATACCAGTTTTCCTAAAAATTGCACGCATTTTAAAAATTCATGGTCTTTGGATAATATGTGGCAAAATTTATACGGCTGTGGAGTTTTCACCACATCTTAATGCTTTCGAAGTCAAAGATTCAAAACTATGGAAGATCATTAAGCGTGGTGGTGAAATTGACTTTTCAGCAATGAACTCTTATTACGTGAAATCTAAACTGTACATCAGTTTAAGATATCATGTTTGTCATTAATTTTAAAGTCACAGTGTAAAAATATAAATATCACACTTATTTTTTAATACTAACCGTGTTTGAAATTTATCACTTTTATGAGTATAGGAAACCCGAAGTTATTGCGTTACTTGCGACGATCGAACTAAAGAAATAATCCTACAACAACCTTTCACCATGGAAAATCTGTCTACCAAGATTAGAAAATCCTTCAAAACTGATTTCAAAGCAATTCAACTCCTCTCACCAAAGTGGAAGAAATTTGTTGACATAGAAAGTGATGACGAAGAGAGTCCACCCGATGGTTCGGAACTAAATATTCATGGGAAGATTGCTGTTCGACAACCTAACAATGAAGTTGTAGAAAGGGCTGAAAATGGAATAGCAGTTCCTTCAACTTCATCGTGAGTATTAAAACCTTAGTAGTATTATTATTGCTATAAACTATAACTTCGGATTTATTGAATGTTTTCAGCGGCAGTTCTGAATCAAGTATGATGATTGAAAATGATGATGGAGGGGAGCCATCGCAGATCGAAATAAAACTTCCCTTATCATATAAAATCCAAACAATGCCACATAACATCATGGAGCTCATTAAGGAAAAAAAAGGGTTTGGTTTTTCACATCCGTTACTCAGCGAAAATAATTTAAGTATTATATGAAGATATTACCAGATATACTATGTAAGTGCAAATTAAATTAATCAAAAATGTCTTGATTAGAATCAAGTCCTAAAAGTGTCGATAAGACTGAGGTTATCACTTGACTGAAGGATCAGATATTAATTTTTTTTTAATTGAAACTAAAAGGCATGCTTAAGAAAAAACAACGTTCCATTACCGTTTTCCGATGAAATAACTTATTTCACAGGTACACAGAAAAAACAACGTTTAGAATCTAAACATTTTCCCAAACGGGAAAATGCAACACGTTTTCTACCTATACACGTTACCAAATAAAATATTTAGGTTGTAGTCATGTCTACTCGAGATGTGTTTATGTGGTAGTCATGTCTACTCGAGATGTGTTTAGGTTGTAGTCATGTCTACTCGAGATGTGTTTAGGTGGTAGTCATGTCTACTCGAGATGTGTTTAGGTGGTAGTCATGTCTACTCGAGATGTGTTTAGGCTGAAGTCATGTCTACTCGAGATGTGTGTAGGTGGTAGTTATGCCTACTTAAACTGTGTTTAGGTTGTAGTCATGTCTACTCGAGATGTGTTTAGGTTGTAGTCATGTCTACTCGAGATGTGTGTAGGTGGTAGTCATGTCTACTCGAGATGTGTTTAGGTGGTAGTCATGTCTACTCGAGATGTGTTTAGGTGGTAGTCATGCCTACTAAACTGTGTTTAGGTTGTAGTCATGTCTACTCGAGATGTGTTTAGGTGGTAGTCATGTCTACTCGAGATGTGTTTAGGTGGTAGTCATGTCTACTCGAGATGTGTTTAGGCTGAAGTCATGTCTACTCGAGATGTGTGTAGGTGGTAGTTATGCCTACTTAAACTGTGTTTAGGTTGTAGTCATGTCTACTCGAGATGTGTTTAGGTTGTAGTCATGTCTACTCGAGATGTGTGTAGGTGGTAGTCATGCCTACTAAACTGTGTGTAGGTGGTAGTCATGCCTACTAAACTGTGTTTAGGTTGTAGTCATGTCTACTCGAGATGTGTTTAGGTGGTAGTCATGTCTACTCGAGATGTGTTTAGGTGGTAGTCATGTCTACTCGAGATGTGTTTAGGTGGTAGTCATGTCTACTCGAGATGTGTTTAGGTTGTAGTCATGTCTACTCGAGATGTGTTTAGGTGGTAGTCATGTCTACTCGAGATGTGTTTAGGTGGTAGTCATGCCTACTAAACTGTGTTTAGGTTGTAGTCATGTCTACTCGAGATGTGTTTAGGTTGTAGTCATGTCTACTCGAGATGTGTGTAGGTGGTAGTCATGTCTACTCGAGATGTGTTTAGGTGGTAGTCATGTCTACTCGAGATGTGTTTAGGTGGTAGTCATGCCTACTAAACTGTGTTTAGGTTGTAGTCATGTCTACTCGAGATGTGTTTAGGTGGTAGTCATGTCTACTCGAGATGTGTTTAGATGGTAGTCATGTCTACTCGAGATGTGTTTAGGCTGAAGTCATGTCTACTCGAGATTTGTGTAGGTGGTAGTCATGTCTACTCGAGATGTGTTTAGATGGTAGTCATGTCTACTCGAGATGTGTTTAGGCTGAAGTCATGTCTACTCGAGATTTGTGTAGGTGGTAGTTATGCCTACTTAAACTGTGTTTAGGTTGTAGTCATGTCTACTCGAGATGTGTTTAGGTTGTAGTCATGTCTACTCGAGATGTGTGTAGGTGGTAGTCATGCCTACTAAACTGTGTGTAGGTGGTAGTCATGCCTACTAAACTGTGTTTAGGTTGTAGTCATGTCTACTCGAGATGTGTTTAGGTGGTAGTCATGTCTACTCGAGATGTGTTTAGGTGGTAGTCATGTCTACTCGAGATGTGTTTAGGTGGTAGTCATGTCTACTCGAGATGTGTTTAGGTGGTAGTCATGTTTACTCGAGATGTGTTTAGGTGGTAAACATGTCTACTCGAGATGTGTTTAGGTGGTAGTCATGTCTACTCGAGATGTGTTTAGGTTGTAGTCATGTCTACTCGAGATGTGTTTAGGTTGTAGTCATGTCTACTCGAGATGTGTGTAGGTGGTAGTCATGCCTACTAAATTGTGTTTAGGTTGTAGTCATGTCTACTCGAGATGTGTTTAGGTGGTAGTCATGTCTACTCGAGATGCCGATCGGGAAAGTCGAAGACCCATCCACACCATTCTCCTTCCGGCATCTGATGAACTTATAACATTCATTATTTGTACCTGCAGCCTGCAGAACATCTTGTGTCAAGAACTGTGAATGTAGACGATCTGGATTAGCTTGCTGGGCAATGTGTGGTCATTGTCAAGGTATAAGCCATAATAAAAAATCTTCAGGATGACGAGAAATATGAACGAAATGTTAAAAATGTGTCTTAAATCTAATCCTTAACGACACTAGAATGTATATACCCCATATAAAACGGTTTTTCCTAACCAAAATCCGAGTAATACGGCTTTCCTTTTCTTTTTTCCAGATTTTAGGATAGTAATATTTCAGCGAGCATTTTTGAAGATGGGTCGATAATTTAGACTCGAAAATAGTTATTTTTATGGCGTTTTATACGTTCTTGAAAATCATCTACTCAATAAACAAATATCGAAAAATTTTATATATTAGTAATATTTTTGGCACTTCGAGCAGTCATTTTCGAAGATGGCGCCCAAACTATCAGTAGCACGTCTTCAAAATTCAAGTATGATATTTAGATGGTCTTTAACATAATAATTACCAATTTTCATAATTTTTGAACCATATACTGTATCTAAATGGCATTGATGGCGGCCATTTTCCAACATGGCGGCCAAAATATCTGACTAATGGCTTCAATATTTTACTATGAGGTTCACACAGCTCTGATTATAATACCTATCAATTTTCATAATTTTCCAACAACATGGTGAAATATACTGTACCTAGCATTCACGGCGGCCATTTTCCAATATGGCGACCAAACTATTGAACACAGAGCTGTAAAATTTTGCCATGATGCTCATGTGTTTCCAATCATTATGTGTACCAATTTTCATAATTTTTGAAGATGATCGTGGAATACATTGTAGCTGGCATTCCCGGCGGCCATTTTCCAAGATGGCGGCGAAAGCTCGCGCTCTACTGCAGGGGACTTTTAGTATATTTTTTGTTGGGTCAAAAACAACACATGTACCAATTTTCATCTTTATGTTCAAATGTTCTAGGTCAAGCCCTTTTTTGGCCTATCTGTCCTGGCCTAATACTACAATTCTCTGGCGCGACCTCTCTTCTGGATTTGATGTTTTGGCCCCTATTTTTCCTTTTCCTCTTCCGTAAAACAAGACTTTTGCGAGGATGCATTCTTGAGAGCATACGTGCGTTTTCTAGTTATGGATTTAGAATAATGGGCTTGATTTGCGATGGCGCTGCCAGCAACCTATCAACTATTAAAGGTCTCATGAATCAGCATGCATCGTTTGGGTCAGTTCTTGATCAAGCTAAAAACCAGTACAAAATTGAGCCCATTTTCCCAACCCATGCGAACCTGAAAGAAAAATTTATTTCGTAATCTGCCCCTCGCATGAGCTCAAAAGTCTAATTTCAGCACTTCATTCATCGAGAGAAAATGGAACTAAAAGCTTTCAAAGAAATAGCGTGAACTTTGGCTGGAATCAAATTCGTCAAATTAAAATGAGAGATGATAAACGGGCGGAAAATGGTCTAATAAGAAGCGTCGCGCGACTTCATGACAGTTACATTATCCGCGATCCATGGACAAGGCTAGATGTTAAACCGTCTAAAATAATGCAACTGTCGCAACTTGACGTCAAGAAATGTAAAAAACTAGATGCTAATTTTTTGTAACTTTTTTATAACTTGTATATAACAAGCGATGTAAAACGACGAAGATTAGAGTTGCTTGAGCAGTTAACGGATAGAGTTCTTTGATAGTAAATTAATCTCGATTTTATAACGCGCAGTATGAAAAATGGACTGTTAGTTTAATTTTTAATGATCTCAATAAAACTCTGTTATTACTGAAGTTGAGTTTGGTTTGGTTTTCGCGTGTAAGGCTTATTAGTTCGCTACATTTTGGTGCCGAAACCCGGGAGTGAGAACTTTGAGAACGAGAAATTAGTGGACTAGTAATACGAGAGTTCATGAGCCGCTGAATCTGAGGAATTCATCGGAAGAACTATTATACTTGAGGATCTTACATGCCTAACCTACCTATGGAGACCATTAAAAAATCAAGAAAAGTTATTCGCCAGCGAACGACAGTACTATTGAATAAGATCGAGATGTGTCTGCGAGATGAGAATCCGGACCGAGAAGCCTTGGGAGAATTACTGGAGCAATTAAAAGGCAAGAACATCAGTCTTAACCAGCTAAATACACAAATACAGTCGATGACGGACGAGACAGACATCGAAGCCGAGGTGGATTCAGCGGAAGACTATGCCGAGAAGATCATTGTTTGGGCGGCACGAGCAACAAAGGCCATAACAGCTGCAGTGGTAGAAAGACCATCAGAAGTCATCCTGCACGAGACTCGCACCCAAGAGAGAAATAGCAACAGGTCGGCAACCGTAAAATTACCAAGATTAACCATTCCTAAGTACAATGGAGATCTAGCCGAGTGGCAGAATTTCTGGGGTCAATTCGAGGCTTCAATTCACGAGAATCCTACGCTAGCGGCGGTGGATAAATTCACCTATCTTAAATCCTTCCTTGAGGGCCCAGCGTTGTCAGCAATAGGAGGATATACTTTATCAGAAGAAAATTACGAAGCCGTGAAAGAGAAGTTGACCGACCGTTTTGGCAAAAGGTCGGATGCAATTAACACACACATGGTGAAGCTTTTACATCTTCAGCCGGTTAAAAGAGCGTCGGATGTAACATCGTTAAGACATCTTTATGACACCTGCGAAATTCAAGTGAAGAGTCTAGAGGCTTTGGGAACGTCCGTAAAAACGTATGGCACCTTTCTCTATCCTATCTTAACGCAAGTTTTGCCGCATGAGATTCTACTGGAGTACAATAGGCGGTATGACGATGAAGAGCAGAGCGGGCGAACCTTGCTAGAGTATCTTAAGCGGGAAGTGGAAAGCAGAGAACGAGCCACATCTCTTCGTAAAGACGAGGACGAGAAATATACAGCATTCAATAGCCGATGGACTAGCAACAGTGCCAAGAACGAGTCCAGCCATTCCAAACATTACCGTAATCTTAGGAACAAGCCTTCTACAACAGCAGTACTCAAAACAGCATTGAGCAAGTCCTGCATGTACTGTGGTGATTTACAACATCCTACGAGAGAATGTCGAGCATTATCGATAGACCAGAAGACGGAACTCATCAAGAGCCAAAATCGATGTTTCGTTTGTCTAGCCCAAGGTCACATGGCGCGTCGCTGTCCATCAGGAGTCAGATGTGGACATTGTCAAAGGAAACACCATGAGTCAATTTGCCGCAAACAGTTCGAAGATCAATCTGAGCCTAAAAGTATCAGTTCAGAGTCGGAAGACAGCTCGCAACCAGAGAAACGTACCATGGCGATGAGTACCATTATGCCACAATGTGAGAGAGACTTATCCCAACGACTACTACTTCAGACAGTGGTCGCATACGCAGAGGGTGAAAACTCCAGAGTACCGGACAGATGCCTGTTCGATGGAGCCAGCGAAGGAACGTTTATTCAAGGGAATTTGAGACGCCGTTTAAACCTTCCAGACGAAAAGGAGGAAGTTGTCGATGTTTTCCCATTCGGGAAAGAGAAACCTGAACGAGTTACCAGAAAAAAGGGTAAAACTGACATTGAGAAGTACTACGAATCCTGAGGCATTTGCGGATATTGAAGCCTTAGAAGTACCAGTCATTAGCGGAGCGATGGTCACGGTACCTGGAAATGGAATTCGGAGGTACATGGAAGACAGCAATCTACCCCTGAGCGACATAACCGATGTCAATGGGATACCAGTTTCACAAGAGGTCCTGGTATTGATCGGAGTCGATTACTTTTGGGCGTTAAATACCGGAGAGAATAAGCGCATGGACGGATCTTTGGTAGCGGTGAAAAGCATCTTTGGCTGGTCGGTTCATGGGGCACAAAGTACGTCGTTATCTGTTAATTCTATCCAAGTCATGAAAGTCAGCGTTCAAGAGACCGAGATAGCAGCATCATTAAAAGCCTTTTGGGAGATTGAGTCTCTTGGAATAACTGAGGAATCCGTATCATCGAAGTCTGAAGACGAAGTATTGGTTAACCACGAGAAGACTCTCACCTTCGGCGCCGGAAGATATACAGTTCGACTACCATGGAAGAACAATCAAGATAAAATTGGCAGCAATATGGCCCTATCCAAAAGGAGGCTCGAAGGCTTAGTCAAGAAGCTAAAACAAGATCCTGTCCTCTATATGAGATATCAAGACGCTGTATCCGAGATGTTGGACCAAGGCTTCGCAGAATACGTTCCTGAGCAAAACATAGACCAAAAGGAAGGGCTACACTACTTGCCTCATTTCCCTGTCATCCGAGATGACAAGTCCACCACGAAATTGAGAATAGTCCACGACGCTTCGGCACATGAGAAGGGATTCCCTTCGCTCAACTCTTGCCTGCATGTTGGGCCCAGCCTGGTTCCAGACTTACTAACCATTCTGATCCAGTTTAGACAGTACCGAATCGCCCTGATGAGTGATGTCGAGAAAGCCTTCCTCCAGATATATCTCGACCCTGTTGACAGAGATTATGTCCGTTTCCTATGGATAAAGACTATGCCCAAGTCAGATGAGCCTTTGGAAATCATCCACTTACGAATGACTAGGGTTCTATTTGGGGTCGCCTCCAGTCCGTTCCTATTAGCAGCCACTCTAAGATGTCATTTCAAGAAGTATGAGCACCAGTATCCTGAAATCAGCGACATGTTGGCGAAACGACTCTACGTCGACGATTTAGTCACGGGGGGAGAGACCGTTGACGAGGCCAAGGAAGTATATCGCGTGTCAAAGAAGATATTCAGTCACGCTGGCATGAATCTGAGGAAATGGGTGACCAACTGCCGAGAACTAACTGATTTATGGAGTGAAGATAGTACACCCGTAAAACTACTGGGCAAGGTATCAAGCTCTAACCTGCTCAAAGTCCTTGGCATGTCCTGGGATCATGAAGAAGACCTACTTACATTCGACATATCCTCATTGCTTGATCTACTGAAAGACAAAGAAGATACAAAGCGAGGTGTCCTGAAGGCAGCGGCGAGAGTTTTCGACCCTATCGGTCTGCTTTCTCCATTCTTGATCAGAGTAAAATGCCTTTTCCAAACGTTATGGGTGAAGGGAGTCGGATGGGACGATAAATTACCAGTGGAGGTGCAAGAGACATGGGATGATTGGATCATGGAGCTGAGATTGGTCGACAGGGTTAAAGTACCGAGATGGTATTACACTGGTTTCAACGCTAAGGTCGTATATCAAGAATTCCATCTTTTCTGCGACGCTAGCGAATTAGCTCATGGAGCTGTCCTGTATTTACGCTACAAGACTGAAGATGGAGACATTGGAGTATCATTGGTCTCTTCGAAAACTAGAGTTGCACCCATAAAAGTCCTTACCATTCCAAGATTAGAACTCATGGCAACTGTTATAGGAGCCTGACTTTCAAACCACACGATGCAAGTATTCGAAGGCACTGTATCCAGCTAATAGTTGTTGGACAGATTCGGAAATAGTTTTGCATTGGATTCGAGGTCTATCCAAGCAATGGAAACCGTTCGTCACCAATCGAGCCGCAGCAATCCAGCAACATACCGAGCCAAGTCGATGGTCACATGTAGCCGGCAAGCTTAATCCAGCTGATATTGCATCAAGAGGTTGTCGTATCCGGAACTTAGCAGAAAACTCCCTTTGGTGGAAGGGACAACCATGGCTGACGGAACAGAAAGATTTATGGCCCAGTTCCTCGAAAGCAGCTGCATGTCCTGACGAAGAAATCATGCTGGACGAACGAAGGAAGATCGTTACGCTCTTCTGCAATTTGAATCCTGAACCCCTCTTCGATGTCAAAAGATACAGTCGAATAAATCGAATCTACAGAATTACCGCTTGGATTCAACGTTTCATTCAAAATCTAAAGACCAACGAATCTTCAAGACAGAGAGGTCCTTTGTCCGCTACAGAGCTCCTAAGCGCCAAACACTATTGGATATGTGAGATCCAGCGCCAAGCATATGCAGAAGAGTACCAAAGCTTATCTGAGAAGAAACCATTATCCAAGACCTCGAAGTTACTTCAGTTTCAACCGTTCCTTGAGGATAAAGTCATAAGAGTTGGGGGACGTCTTCAGTTAGCCACCATAAGTTATGGGCTCAAGCACCCGTACCTGTTACCAGCCGATCATTACTTAACGGAGTTAATAGCAAGGAATTCGCATGAGATGGTCAAGCACGGTGGGCTCGATAGCACCCTTGTCCAGTTGCGAGACGAATTCTGGATTCCTAAAGGACGACAGCTTGTAAAGAAAATCGTCCATCATTGCGGGAGATGCAGAAGATTTCGAACCAAGCCAGGAGCCCAAGTACCAGCTCCTTTACCAGCTGATCGAATAACAGAGTCTCCTCCGTTTGCTACCACCGGCGTCGATTTTGCTGGACCATTGTTTATAAGAGGCGAGGAAGGAGAGAACAAAGCATACATCGCGCTCTTTACTTGTGGAGTGACTCGAGCCATACACCTGGAAGCAGTGACTGACTTAAGCACCGAAAAGTTCATATTATCTTTTCGCCGATTCATTTCTCGAAGAGGACTCGTATCTACGGTTTATTCAGACAACGCTCGGACCTTCAAAAGAGCTGAGAAGGACTTAAAGATTCTCTACAACAAAATCGCGGAAGACCAGTTCCAAGACTTCCTGGGCCAAAGAAGCATCCACTGGAAACATATCGTGGAGCGAGCAGCATGGTGGGGTGGATTTTGGGAGAGGCTCGTAAGATCGGTGAAAGAATGTCTGAAGAAAACACTGGGGCGTAGTTATTTGACGTATGAGGAGCTGAACACTAGTTTGATCGAGATTGAAGCCATCATTAATTCCAGGCCCCTCACATACAACTTTACAGACATAGGCGAACCCTCTCCTTTGTCCCCTTCCCATTTTCTTATCGGAAGACGTCTAACGAGTATCCCGAGTCAAGATTTCTCGCAAGTACCATCAACAGTCGGACGAAACCAGCTGACTAAAAGGCTACGCTACAGACAAATGCTGCTGGACCAGTTCTGGAATCGATGGAGTAAAAGCTACCTGTTGGAATTAAAGACCGCACATGCTAGTAAACCCGTACATGGAGTTCGCGAATTCAAAGAAGGGGATGTGGTCCTTCTTGCTGAGCCAAAACTACCGAGACAAAGCTGGCGTATGGGCCGGATACAGCAACTTTTCCCCGGACGCGATGGCTTGATCCGAGCGGTGGCAATCAAACTTCCTGGAGGGACAATTTTACGACGAGCTATACAGATGTTGCACCATTTAGAAGTTTCACAATGATGAACTGTGTCCATCGGGGGGAGGATGTCGCAACTTGACGTCAAGAAATGTAAAAAACTAGATGCTAATTTTTTGTAACTTTTTTATAACTTGTATATAACAAGCGATGTAAAACGACGAAGATTAGAGTTGCTTGAGCAGTTAACGGATAGAGTTCTTTGATAGTAAATTAATCTCGATTTTATAACGCGCAGTATGAAAAATGGACTGTTAGTTTAATTTTTAATGATCTCAATAAAACTCTGTTATTACTGAAGTTGAGTTTGGTTTGGTTTTCGCGTGTAAGGCTTATTAGTTCGCTACAGCAACAGCAAGAAGTGTTCACGAGTGCTACCGTTACTTGTTAGCGTGCAGCCAAATTTTTGAAAGTGGTCTCCTCAATAACAAACATGTTTATAGCGTTAATGATCCAATTATTTCATCTATAAAAGATGGATACAAATATTTTTGTGACTGGCTAACAGAAATTTTGGAATCTGACCCGGACATAAATTTAAGAGATCCTAAACAAGACGTTTTTTTGTCTTGGCAAACGTGGGACTTACTACGAATAACTTTATTTGGATTTGAAATGCTAGTAGACGATTTTACTACCCGTTATCCTGACAACTTTATTACACCAGTTAGAGTAAACGGAAGCGCGATCGAGTCCCTTTTTTCCCAGCTTAAGTACGCTACTGGAAGTAAACTCTGGTATTAATTTCCCCTCTGCCCAGAAAGCTGTAAGAATTAAATCTAATATTAGAAGTTCTAAAAGCAGCAACGACAACTACATAGATCAGGTTTTGAACTTTTTCTAAATGACTTGAAAATTATGTTAAAATTTATCACAATGAATTTTGTACAAATATTGACTGTTCAATAAAGAAAATCACTTTAAACAACCCTCTTACGTAATTGCATTGAAAATCTTGACTTAGGGACTTCTTTAGTTATCTCAGGGTTTATTACTCTAGTTTCATTCATCTGGCCATCAGCAGTGTCTAATTTCAACCGCTTTGGTGTTAAACGTTTTATTCCCGATAAAGAAAATGTTGACGATGCTTTTACTTCTTCCTCCTCGCTAGTTTCTTTGCTCTGTGTTACGTCACGTTCTTTCAACTCAAAGACTCTTCGTTTTTGTGATAGTTCTTTTCCAACTATTTTACTGATTTCACGTTTATTTTTCTGATTCGTTTTAGCACCTTTCTTTCTTACATTTTTATTTGCGCCTTCACTTATTAAAGGTTTTGTGACTAGATTTTGGGTTGTGTTGTTTTTTTCTTCTTCTGGTCTTTCCTTCCGACATTCCTTATTTTTGCTGTTTTGGTAGACTTATTCTCTTTTTTCTTAGACTTTGTTTCGTGTTTTCACTTATTAAGGATTTCCTGACTAGATTGTGTTGTTTTGCTTCCTTTTAACTATCTTTTGTTCCCTTTTTCTTTAGTAGTCCTTTTCTTACCTTCAAAGTTTAAATTTTTGGATTTCTTCACCATGCTGTAAAGGTTATCTCGCAATGCATGACCTCCCTTGCATATTTTTTGGTCCGGTGCCCGATAAAATCCTGAATTCTAGCATGAGTGTATTTACGTCTCCAATGGGAAAAAAACTCGTCTGTATCTCTTCGTGAAAAAAGCTTATTTTGAGGACAGTTTATTGCTGACAAACCCTCGTAAAACACAGACCGTAAGTTATCGCTTCTCATCACAGCGTCGAAGCAAACCTATAGTAAGAGTTCATGTCCTAAGTTATTGATGTTTAATTATAAATATGGCGAGAATATAGTCTTACTTGAATCATTTGTTTTCCATGAAAATTCAAGGACTTTTCATTCGCATTGGTTTTCACTATTTTATTTAATTCTTTTAAAAATGGTAGGAACTGCATTTTAGGAAAGAAGAGACCACCATTATCTCGAGCTTTTAATTCTACTGGTAGAAATGCTTCCTTTTCTTTTTTGTCATGCTCACGGTGAAACACAAGTTATATAGTTTAACTTGACGGGCTCGTTGTAACGCAGTCGTTTTAACGTTTCCATTTTTGTTCCTCTTAGCTACCTGAAATATTTCTCCTATTGCACCACCTCCCATTCTCAATAGTGAACTCAGTGACTCTTCTTTCAGCTCTATGTTCTCGAGAACATCCATGTTTAGGGTGGCTTTCAGCTTCGTTTTTAGAAAACTATGGTATAGTGGTCATTAGGTTATTATTACCTGGATTGCTTTTAGGCAGTTTGTGGCGTAAACCTTAACTTACTTGAAGAGACTGAATATGTAAAAGTTAAATAACTCCTGGATATCTCCTTTCAGAATTTTTGTGCCACTGGAGGTTTCACCAAACTTTAGGAAATGTTCATAAAATGACATTCTGTATGTATTGGCACTGTTCATATAATCCAAAACGTCTGCTTTCCCCTCTTTCAACTTCATAGAGTCTTTGAAGATATGGACGATCCTTAATATTAGGTTTTTGGCCTCACATGATTGTAGAATGTTACATCCAACCTAACATCATTTTTACTTATGTGCCACTCTTCTTCCGATTTAATTAATAGGAACGATTTAAATTCTTCAAAATCAAATTTTACATCCATTGCGATACCGATCTCAGCTTTTTAGCAGACGATATAATTTCAAATTTGTAACAGGATCTATGATTGGCCTATTATTCCGGAGCCTACCCCCGCCCCTAACGCTAGGTGTCGCTTTTCATACTTTCAATCACATTCCTGTGGTAGTATTTGATTCTCCCACTAGAGAGCGTAAAGGTATCGCGGAAACGTCACGCGTCGGTAAATGCGCGCCACTATTAGAGCTCAATTCATCACTCCGGTATGAACTCCTGACAAAACACATCCGGCTGATAGAGGTGGGATTCGAACCCAAGCCTCCGAAGAGACTGGTGCTTAAACCAGCGCCTAAGAACACTAGGCCACCCTACCTGAAAACAAAGGTAAACTCAGTCTATTAAGGAAAATGTTCATTTTACTATTTTTACAAAACAAATCAGGCTGATAGAGGAGGGAATCGAACCCACGCCTCCAAAGAGACTTGTGCCTAAACCAGCGCCTTAGACCACTCGGCCACACTACCTGAACACACACGTCAACTCACCCAAATAAGCAAGAGCTTCATTTTATTGAACTTTGAAAATACATGAGTCTGATAGCAGTGGGATTGGAACCCACGCCTCCGAAGAGACTGGTGCCAAAAACCAGCGCCTTAGACCACTCGGCCACTCTAACTGAATACAATAGTAAACTCAGTCTATTAAGGAAAATCTTCATTTTACTATTCTTACAAAACACATCAGGCTGATAGAGGAGGGATTCGAACCCACGCCTCCGAAGAGACTGGTGCCCTAAACCAGCGCCTTAAACCACTCGGCCACACTACCTGAAAACAAAAGTAAACTCAGTCTATTAAGCAAAGTCTTCATTTCACTATTCTTAGAAAACACATCAGAATGATAGAGGTGGCATTCGAACCCACGCCCTCAAAAAGACTACTGCCTAAAATTAGCGCCTTATACCACTCGGCCACTCTACCTGATAAAAAGGTTAACTCAGTCTATAAATCAAAATCTTCATTTACTATTCTTATAAAACACATGAGGCTGATATAGGTGGGATTTGAACCCATGCCTCCAAAGAGACTGGTACCTAAAAACAGCGCCTTAGACCACTCTTCCTGAGCACACAAGTCAGATCAGACCAATAAGCAAGAGCTTCATTTTATTAAACTTTGAAAATACATGAGTCTAATAGAGGTTAGAGGTGGGATTCGAACCCACGCCTCCGAAGAGACCGGTACCTTAAACCAGCGTCCTAGACCACTCAGCCACCCTACCTGAACACACAAATCAACTCACATTATTAAGCAAAAGCTTCATATTATTAATCATAGAAAATACATCAGGCTGATAGAGGTGGGATTCGAACCCACGCCTGCGAAGAGACTGGTACCTGAAACCAGCGCCAAAGACCACTCGGACACTCTACCTGTACACACAAGTCAGATCAGACCAATAAGCAAGAGCTTCATTTTATAAAACTTTGAAAATACATGAGTCTGATAGTGTTGGGATTCGAACCCACGCCCCCGAAAAGACTACTGCCTAAAATCAGCGTTTTATACCACCCGGCCACTCTACCTAAACGCATAAATCAACTCACATTAGTAATCAAAAGCTTCATATTATTAATCATAGAAAACGCATCAGTCTGATAGAGGTGGGATTCGAACCCACGCCTCCGAAGAGACTCGTGCCTTAAACCAGCGCCTTAGACCACTTGGCCAAACTACCCGAAAACAAGAGTAAACTCAGTCTATTAAGCAAAATCCTTATTTCAATATTCTTAGAAAACACATCAGAAATATAGAGGTGGGAATCGAACCCACGCCTCCGAAGGTAGTGGTACCAGAAACCAGCGCCTTAGACTACTCGGCCACTCTTTCAGAACACACAAGTCAGATCAGACTAATAAGCAAGAGCTTCATTTTATTAAACTTTGAAAATATATGAGTCTGATAGAGGTGGGATTCGAACCCAAGCCTCCGAAGCGACTGGTGCTTTAAAGCTGCGCCTTAGACCACTCGGTTACTCTACCTGAACACAAAAGTCAGATCTGACTAATAAGCAAGAGCTTCATTTTATTAAACTTTGATAGTTTTGGGATTCGAACCCACACCATCGAAAAGACTACTGCCTAAAACCAGCGCCATATAACACTCGGCCACTCTACCTAATCGCACAAATAAACTTACATAAATAAGCGAAAGCTTCGTATTATTAAACTTTGAAAATACTTGAGTCTGATGGCGGTGGGATTCGAACCCACGCCTCCGTAGAAACTACTGCCTCTAACCAGCGCCTTAGACCACTCGGCCACACTACCTGAAAACAAAAGTAAACTCAGTCTATTAAGCAAAATCTTCATTTCACTATTCTTAGAAAACACATCAGGCTGATAGAGGAGGGATACCGGAACACAAAAGTCAGATCAGACTAATAAGCAAGAGCTTCATTTTATTAAACTTTGATAGTGGTGGGATTCGAACCCACGCTCTCGAAAAGACTACTGCCTAAAACCAGCGCCTTAGACCACTCAGCCACTCTAACTGAAAGCAAAAGTAAACTCAGTCTATTAAGCAAAATCTTCATTTTACTATTCTTACAAAAAACATCAGGCTGATAGAGGAGGGATTCGAACTCACGCCTCCGAAAAGACTGGTGCCTTAAACCAGCGCCTTAGACAACTCGGCCACTCTACCTGAAAACAAAAGTCAGATGAGACTAATAAGCAAGAGCTTCATTTTATTAAACTTTGAAAATATATGACTCTGTTAGTGGTGGGATTCGAACCCACGCCCCCGAAGAGATTGGTGCCTTAATTCAGCGCCTTAGACCACTCGGCCACTCTAACTGAAAACGAAAGTAAACTCAGTCTATTAAGGAAATTCATCATTTTACTATTCTTACAAAACACATCAGAATGATAAAGGTGGGATTCGAACCCACGCCTCCGAAGATACTGGTACCTCAGACCAGCGCCTCAATGAATGAATGAATGAATGCTTTATTCGCTCTCTTTACAAGATCCCTTTTAGATCAGGGAGGAGCCATTTAAAATGGCTCGCAAGCTTAATATTACAACATAAAGTTTAAATATTACAACACAATGTTTTAAAAGAAAAAAAGGAAAATTTTGAAGTGAGAATGTTAAGTACTAGATACATTATGATATTTACAATGAGAATAGACCAGCATGAACATTAATAAATAGCGCAGGGAGAGACGTAGAAGAAGAATTTAAATTTACTGTAGAAGTTCGAGGATTTTAAGAGGTTGGTCTGTCGTTGCAACTCGGAAAACGAAGGCGACTCCATTGGGCCAAGAGGTACTTTGTTGAAGGTACGTGCGATGGATTTGGGGTAAAACCGAGTAACTCGCTCAGAGGAAGCTCAGACCACTCGGCCACTATACCTGAACGCACAAGTCAGATCAGACTAATAAGCAAAAGCTTTATTTTATTAAACTTTGAAAATACGTAAGTCTGATAGTGGTGGGATTCGAACCCACGCCCCCGAAAAGACCACTACCTATAATCACCGCCTTATACAACCCGGCCACTCTACCTAAACGCATAAATCAACACACATTTATAAGCAAAAGCTTCATATTATTAATCATAGAAAATACATCAGTCTGATAGAGGTGGGATTCGAACCCACTACTCCGAAGAGACTCGTGCCTTAAACCATCGCCTTAGACCACTTGGCCAAACTACCTGAAAACAAGAATAAACTCAGTCTATTAAGCAAAATCCCTTTTTCAATATCCTTTGAAAACACATGAGAATGATAGAGGTGAGATTTGAACCCACGCCTCCGAAGATACTGGTACCTGAAACCAGCGCCTTAGACTACTGGGCCACTCTACCTGAACACAAAAGTCAGATCAGACTAATAAGCAAGAGCTTCATTTTATTAAACTTTGAAAATATATGACTCTGTTAGTGGTGGGATTCGAACCCACGCCCCCGAAGAGATTGGTGCCTTAATTCAGCGCCTTAGACCACTCGGCCACTCTAACTGAAAACGAAAGTAAACTCAGTCTATTAAGGAAATTCATCATTTTACTATTCTTACAAAACACATCAGAATGATAAAGGTGGGATTCGAACCCACGCCTCCGAAGATACTGGTACCTCAGACCAGCGCCTCAGACCACTCGTCCACTATACCTGAACGCACAAGTCAGATCAGACTAATAAGCAAAAGCTTTATTTTATTAAACTTTGAAAATACGTAAGTCTGATAGTGGTGGGATTCGAACCCACGCCCCCGAAAAGACCACTACCTAAAATCACCGCCTTATACAACCCGGCCACTCTACCTAAACGCATAAATCAACACACGTTTATAAGCAAAAGCTTCATATTATTAATCATAGAAAATACATCAGTCTGATAGAGGTGGGATTCGAACCCACTACTCCGAAGAGACTCGTGCCTTAAACCATCGCCTTAGACCACTTGGCCAAACTACCTGAAAACAAGAATAAACTCAGTCTATTAAGCAAAATCTCTTTTTCAATATCCTTTGAAAACACATGAGAATGATAGAGGTGAGATTTGAACCCACGCCTCCGAAGATACTGGTACCTGAAACCAGCGCCTTAGACTACTGGGCCACTCTACCTGAACACAAAAGCCAGATCAGACTAATAAGCAAGAGCTTCATTTTATTAAACTTTGATAGTGGTGGGATTCGAACCCACGCCCTCGAAAAGACTACTGCCTAAAACCAGCACCTTAAGCCACTCGCCCACTCTACTTGAAAACGAAAGTAAACTCAGTCTATTAAGCATATTCTTTATTTTACAATTCTTAGAAAACACTTCAGAATGAAAGAGGTGGGATTCGAACCCACGCCTCCAAAGACACTGGTACCTGAAACCAGCGCCTTAGACCGCTCGGCCACTCTATCTGAAGACGAAAATCAGATTAGACTAATAAGCAAGAGCTGCATTTTATTAAACTTTGATAGTGGTGGGATTCGAACCCACGCCCTCGAAAAGACTACTGCCTAAAACCAGCGCCATATACCACTCGGGCCACTCGGCCAGTCTACGTAAACTTACAAATAAACTGACATTAATAAGCAAAATTTTCATATTATTAAACTTTAAAAATACATGAGCCTGATAGAGGTGGGATTCGAACCCACGCCCTCGAAAAGACTACTGCCTAAAACCAGCGCCTTAGACCACTGGGCAACTCTACCTGAACACACAAGGCAGATCAGACTAAAAAGCAAGAGCTTCATTTTATTAAACTTTGAGTATACATTAGTCTGATAGTGGTGGGATTCGAACCCACGCCTCCGAAGAGACTTGTGCCTTAAACCATCGGCTTAGACCACTCGGCCACTCTACCTGAAAACAAAAGTAAACTTAGTCTATTAAGCAAAATCATCATTTCACTATTCATAGAAAACACATCAGAATGTTAGAGGTGGGATTCGAACCCACGCCTCCGAAGAGGCTGGTTCCTGAAACCAGCGCCTTAGACCACTCGGCCACTCTATCTGAAACACAAACCAGATCAGACTAATAAGCAAGAGCTTCATTTTATTAAACTTTGAGTATACAGAAGTCTGATAGTGGTGGGATTTGAACCCACGCCTCCGAAGATACTGGTACCTGAAACCAGTGCCTTAGACTACTGGGCCACTCTACCTGAACACAAAAGTCAGATCAGACTAATAAGCAAGAGCTTCATTTTATTAATCTTTGATAGTGGTGGGATTCGAACCCACGCCTCTAAAGAAACTTGTACCTGAGGCCAGCGCCTTAGACCGCTCGGCCACACTATCTGAATAGGCAAGTCAGATCAGACTAATAAGGAAGAGCTTCATTTTATTAAACTTTGAAAATAGACGATTCTGATAGTGTTGGGATTCGAACCCACGCCTCTGAAGATACTGATAACTGCGCCTTTGACCACTCGACCACTCTACCTGAAGACACAAGTCAGATCAGACTAATAAGCAAGAGCTTCATTTTATTAAACTTTGAGTATACATAAGTCTGATAGTGGTGGGATTCGAACCCATGCTCCCGAAAAGACTCCTGCCTAAAATCAGCGCCTTAGACCACCCGGCCACTCTACCTAAAAACAAAAGTCAACTCAGACTAATCAGCAAGAGCTTCATATTATTAAACTTAGAAAATACATGAGTCTGATAGAGCTGGGATTCGAACCCACACCTCCGAAGAGACTTGTGTCTTAAACCATCGGCTTAGACCACTCGGCCACTGTAACTGAAAACGAAAGTAAACTCAGTCTATTAAGGAAATTCATCATTTTAATATTCTTACAAAACACTTCAGAATGATAGAGGTAGGATTCGAACCAACGCCTCCGAAGAGACTGGTACCTGAAACCAGCGCCTTAGACCACTCGGCCACTCTATCTGAACACACAAGTCAGATCAGACTAATAAGGAAGAGCTTAATTTTATTAAACTTTGATAGTGGTGGGATTCGAACCCACGCTCTCGAAAAGACTACTGCCTAAAACCAGCGCCTTATACCACTCGGCCACTCTAAGTGAAAACAAAGGTAAACTCAGTCTATTAAGCAAGATCTTCATTTTACTATTCTTACAAAACACATCAGGCTGATAGAGGAGGGATTCGAACCCACGCCTCCGAAAAGACTGGTGCCTTAAACCAGCGCCTTAGACCACTTGGCCACTCTACCTGAACACAAAAGTCAGATCAGACTAATAAGCAAGAGCTTCATTTTATTAAACTTTGAAAATACAAGAGTCTGATAGAGGTGGGATTCGAACCAACGTCTCCGAAGAGACTGGTGCCTTAAACAAGCGCCTTAGACCACTCGGCAACACTACCTGAAATCAAAAGTAAACTCAGTCTATTAAGCAAAATCTTCATTTCACAATTCTTAGAAAACACATCAGAATGATAGTAATGGGATTCGAACCCACGCCTCCGAAGAGACTGGTACCTGAAACCAGCGCCTTAGACCACTCGGCCACTCTACCTGAACACACAAGTCAGATCCAGACTAATAAGCAAGAGCTCCATTTTATTAAATTTTGAAAATACATGACTCTGATAGTGGTAGGATTCGAACCCACGCCCCCGAAAACACTACTGCCAAATATCAGCGCCTTATACCACTCGCCCACTTGCTGATGTAAGTAGTAATTTAAAATGTCGCTTAAAACTGTTAGTTGTACTTTAACTAATTTTGAATTAATTTTTTCAAGGAACTACAGCAGACCTTTGGAATTAATGAAGAATCCTTAGAGAGCCTCATCCTAGAAAACCATCACCAAGTAATGTCAGACTGTTTTGTTTCTGCATTTTTGATTGTTCTTTCCTCAAATAAATAAGTTCTAGTGAGGCCACGAATATTCGGTTACTGTTCGGTATTCGGCCTATTCGGCCATTTTTTTCGAATTCCGTATTCGGCCGAATATTTCGTAATATTCGGCCGAATACCGAATCTCCAATCATGAAGGGAAAAAACGGCAAAATGACTCAAAAACTATTTATTTCAATAACAATTTTTACTTTAATATTTATAATCTAATATTTATTATCACAATATTTCCAAACAGGCGATTTTTTGTTTGCAGATGACATTTTGTAAAGCATATAGTGACACGATCTACTCGCATATGAACCAAAAACCTAAAGACGCTATAGACGGGTCCTATAGAGTAATGTCAGTTCTACTATGCAAACGTCATACCATAGAGTAGTGTCGGTAGAGGGGGGAGTAGACTGTGTATCCCTCCCTCTAGGCGCGCTTTTGTAAGGGGGATACTGTACGGGCCTGGTAGGGGGGATGACACTTAGTTAAGAGATAGAAGGGTATGACGTTTGCATACGTAGAACTGACATCTAGCTCTAGCTCAATGTCATCCCCCTACCAGGCGCGTAAAGTATCCCCTCTTACAAAAGCGCGCCTAGAGGGAGGGATAAACAGTCTACTCCCCTCTCTACCGACACTATTCTATAGTGTTAAAGAGAGCGCGTTGAAAAATCGTAACTTCCCCCTTTTCATTCCCTCCTTCCCGAGTTTATCACCAACGTTGAAAGCTTCCGCGCAGGCGCGCTGTAGCAGAGGCGGTAGAGAGTGGATCTAAATCTAAACAGTGTATCCCTCTCTCTGCTTGCGCTCAAATATTGCGCAGAGCAGTAATCGCGTTACAGCTAGTGCCAAGAGGAGAGGAGAGTTTTCCCACGTGACCCTACATTTCGCGTAGCCGTCTACCTATTCACCTCACCAATCCATACCCTTCTTCTTCCATGATGAGACCTGTCCCATTGCGGTCCGTGCGGGGGATGTACGTATTTCGCGGAACCGGTTACAGCTCATAACCGGTTTCGCGCGAGTTGCACATATCTCACGCCCGAATATTCGGTGCTTCGGCCGAGAGCATGGCCGAATATTCGGTGATTCGTTATTCGGCAAAATCAATATTCGCGGCATCACTACAAATAACCCTTTATTTTATTTATTTGTTCTTTACTTATTTTTGTAACAGACTTCGCCATTGAAAAAAACTTTTTCACAAGAACGAATCGTCACTTAATCTCCAGTGTTAGTAAATCTAGATTCTTTGACTAAATAAGTCAAAGACTGTTACCCAAAAAGGTGTTCAGAGTGTGGCGAAAGTCTTGAATACAGATGCAGAGATAACTTAGGATCTGCCAGAGTTTTCTCCTGGGTTTGCCCAAAACACAGTGGTACAAAACATACAAAGGTATGCAGTTGTAATTCATAAAAAATGGTACTTGCGTATTTTGAAAAATTGAATTTGAAAAATTAGGGACAATGGGCTAGCCGCTAGCCAACCATTGTTTCACAAGTGTTACTCTGGAAATCTTCTGTTGGCTAGTTGCATACCACTATCAGGCAATTTATATATTTAAAAATAGCTAAATTTTTCAACTTGGCTAAAGTGAAATTCTTTGGAAACGTTACTTATCTAAGGTTGCTTTATTTTTCTTAAATATTTAATTCCAAATTATTTTAAAAATGAATATGGGTGATTTCTTCTTTACGGTACCATTTTTTGAAATTTACAATAGAATCATTTGAAATTCGCGGTTAAAAAACTTGTTGGATAATGTCACACATTTTCAGTGATAGAGCTAGAGAAACTTCCTTCCCCTCCCCTCAGCTTTACCTTTTGTGATGCCTTCCACTGTCACCACTGTCACCACTGTCAGACAAGAGAAACAGAAAATAAATAAACTGGGAAACTTTCCCAACTGGGGTGGTCTAGGCTATTTATTACCACCATAGTTTATTATTGAAGAGCTCTTGCACTGACCCCACTGAAAAAACTACTTGTTGCGTCCACCATCCATTTCCCTCCTAAAAGAGGAAGGTAGTCTCCTAAATACTTGGGGGAGATGCACTACCTCTTTAGGTTTTTCTCAAACCATTGCTACAACAATTTCGGGTACGAACCTGTTATAGACCATAGACCATAAGAAGGAAAGACACCGGGAAAAACCTTGCCTTCCATTTCGCTTTTTGGCGCCTTCAATGTTATCTTTTTGTATCTTGAGAGTATGCAGAGACGGCAACCCCCTTGTATTTCCCTATACTGATTGTTGCCTACCCCCTTTTTTCCATCGAAAAGGTCTTAGGTTTTATAGAAGGTGCCAACAATGCTATTTTATCTTGCCTCAGGCTGGGATAAATCAAAGGGAGTATAGTGGGGAAGTGGAAAGTGGGGCGAAACTTGTTGCCCTTTCTTTTTTATCGCGCAATGCAGAGGAGTTTCAGTTTATGACGTCAATATTTAGGGTAACAATTATTTTATCATACTTGTGGAGTGTAGGAGCTTCCACTCCTCCCCTTTATTCTCATTGGTTAAATCATGGATAAAGAAGGCGCGTGAGGAAATTTGTTTTCACGCTATAAGATAGGCAACTCCCTATCTCGAACGATGGCTTATTCTGTATATGCTCTTTTACAACATCTGTTGTCAGGACGCGCAAAGCTAGGTCTCTATCTAACCTAGATTTGTGCGTGCTGACAAGAGACAAAAAAAACGTCTGAATTTAAAGTATCCTTAAGTTTTTTTAGCTCGAATGCACGGACCTGTAGGCCTTACTTTCAAATATGTGTGAAGTTGCCTACAGTCTACGAGCCTACTACACGTATTTGAAACTAAAAGCCTTGTGGTCCGTGCACTCGAGCAAAAAATCTCGCGGATATTTTAAATCCTGATGTTTTTCATCTCTTGTCAGCACCCACAAAGCTATGTTGCATAGAGACGTAGATTTTCGCGTGCTGACAACCGATACTGTAACAGAGTATAGGTAGCTAGCTGACAGAATAAGCTGTCGTTCTTTATCCATGCGGGCTACGTGTACAAACAGAAATAACTAATAACGATTTCATTGAACCAAGAAGACAAATTTTATTTTTAAAATAATGGGCGCAAATAAAAAATAAGTGTTCCTAAAAACCCCAACGGAAAGGTCTAGGTTTTATTCTATGCTGACCACGACCCCCATTATTCCCTATTTCGGCTTCTTGGAATCCAATGTAAATTCCATCCGGAGCGGGATACTCTCTTCTTATGCCTAGAACGCAGCAGGCTGGTAAATGGGTTCTGTTCCCAACCCCTAACCTGCCATAGAGCCAAAGGCAAAGGTTTTGGTATCCCTGATACCTCATATTTATATTAGCGATATTGAGTTCTTCTATATCGTTATAAATTTCATGCCGAATTCGCATGACCAATACCAGCACTGCTGTATTGGGCGGTGCACAATACTGTTGTCTCTGTATCCGCAATAGACATTTTCGGTGGCTGTGGGAATTTGCGCACAATGCCCACATACACCAGTTTACGGGCGGTGGATTCGGAGGACTCGAACTAGGGGGGACCTCTTGCGGAATCTCCCTTTCGGAACACGCGGCCAAGGAATGGGTGGCCAGGGGGGTGTCGACTGGTTTGTCGTTGTCTAATTTTTTTTATTTGAAGGTTTGAAGGGGGTAGTTATATGGTGTATTGATTACGGAAATTTAAATTTTTCCGGTTCTTCTGAAACCTCGAAAACGTCGTCCACCCTTTCAATCACTGTAAAATTATTTAAATTATTTTTCATCATTAATCGAACAATGGTAGCAATGTTGGAGAAGGTTTGACCGAGGGGCTAATCACTGTCATAGTACGAGTACACCGCTTACGTGTACTTATTTTTGCAATGTCAAGCGTACGAATCGCGGGTTGCTTACTATGAGTGATTGATCCCTCGTTGTTATGGTCTCTCACATCCTTGTTAAAATAAAAATTCACTGTTTGATCTAACTCATTTCACTACCAAGACAGAACTCAAAATGTCCTCAAATGAAAGGTATCTGGCCCCTTGAACCCATCATTATAATTTCTTTTCACTCTACCTTCTTCTAAGAGGCCGTCCTGCTCAATCACACGCTGTGCGGGCGCAAACGCAAAGGTTTTTAATTTATCCATAGGCATTGTGTATACTTTATCCTTCAAATTAAAATAATGATTAAATTTAAGACCAGAAACTAAACTAGGCTTTGTACTTTATTTACCCATAATTGTTCCCTTTTGGAACGCATTAGTCTCTCAGCTTCATCCTCAGAATGATTCAGCTCCTGAATCGCCAAATTCATTCTGGGATCTCGCATAGCCATTTCTTTTACTTTTTTCAACATTCTTGGGGGCGGCGGGGCAGATCATACATTCTTTTTCTTAATTATCTAGAATTGAACCATATTTTTAATCAAAATCGCAATTGATTCGAATATTGGGGGTGGGGTGGGGTTGTACTTACAGGCGTCAAGCTCTTTTTTCGGTAACCACCGATTCTTCTTCTACACCTAATTCTATTGACGATTCTTCAGAATCGGTTTCCTCGTCACAGATTCAATTGTGGACAAATTAGTTTTCGAGGTTTTTTATGGTACCGCCTGTATTTTGGCATTCCAAAATTTCCCCCCAACTACTCCGCAGGAGCATAAATTCGAGTAAAATTCTGCAGCTTTCTTGCAGGGGTACCTGTTCGAATGACATACAGACCTGCAAGAACAGCATTCGGCCCACGATTTTTTATTCCTAATTTCTCCCGTGAAATCGAAATCGGACATTTTAAACTTGAACTTTCTCAGTGAAAAATCAAACCAGGAATAGAATGTTTGGAGCCTTGTAGCTATAGTTCAATGCCTATTTTCCAACCCTTTGCAATTGGGAACACCAGCTTTTTGTACTGGTGGGAAGGGGTGTGGCCAGTGTCAATCTTAGCTGCACCATCGCTAATCCTTCACACTACTTCTCTCATCGTAGATAGATAAACATGGGATGTCAAATTTTGCCCCTCAATTTGACAAATGGCTTCTAATATAACATACTTCATAATAACGCGAATATAAATATGTTGGCTTCACAAACAATATATAAATTTTACTTTTATGGAGGTATCAAGAACATTTTATATGCCCAGCTGTCGCGGAATATTGGGGAAAATACGCAAAAAAAACATGTTTCAAGAAATGGCAGGGAAGCAAGATCTCATAATTCCAGGAGATGGACGAAATGACTCTCCCGGCCATAGTGCCATGTACTGCACATACTCCCTAGCCAATTATGAAACTCAGAAAGTGCTAGCTTTTAACAATAGAGATTCCGCCATGCTGATGGCAAAAGTCCAAACATGGAAGTTATTGCTTTCAAACTTGCTGCGCAAGAAATTCTTAATTACGGGGATCATTTTAAAATAAAAATTAAAGAACTAGTCACAGATGGGCATTCTTCTATTAAAAAGGAATTAAGTAAGTTGATAAATCAATGGAATTTAGAATCCATTCTCAAACACCGGTGAAATTGCAGAGAATTGTTGCCAGCCAGGAGCATTTTTTCAATATGAAGTGAAAGATTCCCATGATATAGGGCTAGGGAGAAAAATAATTTAACAAAAATCATGGAAGTAAGTTACAGTTAAATATCAAATCATATTCTTATACAATTATCTAAGCAACGAAGTTGACCCATGCTTTGATGTGAACATCAAGCGCTTTGGGCGCCCCATTTGAGAAACTTTTTTTTGGTATTCTGCTTAATCCCGTGAAGGCAATGCGCAATTTATGAAGGTATGAAGTTATCAGATTCAAAGACCATATTGCTCGTAAAAACGAGGGGCTACTCATTCAGCGTAATCGATGCCCATGTTGTACTTTTGACTGTATGTGCAAGCATAAAAAGCGCTTCCCTGGACTGAGATTTTCTAAACACATTTCGAGAGTGATTACCCTCTCGCTGAAAAAAGAAAACCATTAAAATATAAAGAGCGGTGAAAATCCCAAAGAAACTTCGAAGTATTCGAATAGGCTTTTGAACATTAATCTATCACCATAAGTCTTCATTCATAAAAAGTTTTTAAATCTGCCATAATTATCCTTGGAACTGCATAATTCCATGTAGCAAATGTTCACTTCTGGAACATTCCCAAATCGGATCGATTTGGTTGTGAACATGATGATTTAACTGAGGTTCAGTTATCCAGTCATCCATGGTTAAAACAAAAAAGCAATGCTCTTCGTTCCCTTAGAGGATTAGTTTTCAACGCAGAACTCACAATTTTAGTAATTTCAGGTTTGTACAGTGAGTTTCATTTAATATTTGTATATTTCATTTTAACCAAATATTTGATGCTGTAGGCATACTGGGTTTATAGAAAATTTGCACAGTCTAATGGTAATGTATGCACCAAAAATAATATACTTTGGGTAAGAATGAGTCTGCCTACGAAGAATTAATATCGTTAGTTTTTTTTTAAAGTGTTTGTTCTAGATTTCAGGGTTACTCTATGAGAATAACACTTGCTGTAATAGACCATAATTTTCATATTGGCAGGAAAAAGACAGTTTCGAAAGATGGAAACCTTCGGTTAAACTATAGTTAATTGTTGAAGTGACTAATGAAACACTCTTAGTTAATATAATTGATTTATAATTTTGATACCAACACTCGCCGCTTTAGCAAGCGAACCAAAGTGTGGCATACAGTAAAGGTACTGGAACCAAAAACCTATGAATATATGTCACAACTTTTAGATTGAATTTTCCAAAAAAGGGCTATTTTTAAAGTAAAAATAGGATTATTACTAGTCTTTAGATTGGTGTAATTCAATATATGTTTTTGTTAAACGGATAATTTGAAGAAAAAGACTCCTCATGGATCGGATGATCCGAAGAAAATTCATCCTCATCTAGTAATGGTAGATGCACCAAGCAAGGAGGAATTAAGACAAAAACACAAACTGATTTCAATAAAACAAACAGAAAATAACACTACCATAGGAAGCTCAACTTTGATAGTATTAGTGCTTTTTTGAATTTCCCTACATTCCCCTTCACCTGTGAGTGACTAGGGAGTTTGAGAGGGAGGGGCCCATTGGCGCCAAAAATTGAAAGAAACGTCTAGTCTTCTCATTATCTGCAGTCTTGGAAGTAGCAAAGGTCCAAAGGTCAATAAACCAATTTATTAATTGCGAATCTATAAGAAAACTAACGAGTTTACAATTGTGGAAGCTAGAGGGTCAACAATTTCAAGGTCTCATTTTATAAATAATTCCTTATTTCCAAGACTGCTTGGTTCCAGGGAATCGGTATAACCAAATTTGTCTCATTGAAAAACTCTGGAAAACTCGCGTTTTGTCGCGAAAACAAATCGGTAAAATCATGTGGTTTAATTTAAAATTGTTACACACTGTGTTGCTTCGAGTGTTCGGAATTAGCAGCTCGTATAGGTTTTTATAAATATTCTTTTATTATTTTAATTTTGTGTCGAATCGAAATCAGGGATGCAAGGTGAGTAAATGGAATGACCTAAGTTCCTCTTTTTCAATGCCTTATTATTAATTCCTAGAATTCAGGATTTTCTCCAACATATCCCAGTTTTTTCACATTATTTATATAAGTTTATTATAGACAAATAGTAGGCCAAAATAGATGAATCCTTGTAATAATCGAAGCATATTTTGAACTCTTCATTGAAACTATTTAGTAAAGTTAAGTATACTGAAGTTAATTCAAGCTTCACCCCTAAAGCGAACTGCGTACCCTATATTTTAGCCACATCGTAATATACTAGCCGTAATACTTGTAGTAGGCCTAGTTTTATTATTATTATTATTAATTTATTGATGTCCATGTTACTCATAAATTTCATACAAAAATGGTACATCTACCCTTTGCCACATGAGTATAAGCTCGTGCGTGGCAGGGTTATGTATATAGTTATTATTAAATTAATGTAATTATTATAATTGTTATACTTGGATAAATTGGGGAACTTCGTACTTTTTTTGATTAATCAGAAAGTAAATAATTGCTAATAAAATAGTACTTTCGTTAGACATTATTGAGAATAGAGGTTAGCGTGGAGTATTTGACTTCTATGAGCCATGCTATAATTTTTTTACGGTATATTTCTAGACTGCAGCACTTCTTTATATCATTATCTAATATGTTAAATAATTTCGGACCTAAACAAGAGGCATATTTTTGACCTATGGTTTTACTAGTCTTGGGAATTAATAAATTACCCTTTGTCATAAATCTAGTGGTATAACTATTTGTATATTCCATATAATTTTTGCTCTTGTATGTATACAACAGTATTTCTTTTCCATATAAATGTTTGACAGAGAATACTTTAAACTCCTTATGAAGTAGTCGACTCGGGTAACGATAATCTCTCCTCAAGCATATACGTATAATTTTTCGTTGTAGAACTTCCAAAGGTTCTAAAATACTCTCGTATGTCCCTCCCCAGCCTATTATACCATATGATATAACGGACTGTATTAGGGCGTAATATATCCTCTTTAGCCATGGAAGTTCCAGAAAATTACGGACATTGTAGAATTTATACAAGCACGATCGTATTTTCTTTGTTACGTGACCTACATGATCTCTCCATCTTAGGTTACTGTCAATTTTTATTCCTAACTTAACTTTTTCTATAATGAGACATTTTGCGGTGCAATTGTTGCAATCGTTACTGGCGTGGATTTTAATTTCATCTGTTAAGTTTTCTATCGTTCTTGAAGAGAAACAGATGTATTTAGTTTTGTTAGTATTTAGGGCTAGCAAATTTTGGTTCAATTTCGTGTGGATTAAGTTCAAGTCCTTTTGTGCTTCCTCTATTACTTCCAGCCAAGTATTACCTTCAAATAATAAAGTGGTATCATCGGCGAAAGATACAATTTGCCATGAATTTTTGTGTTACATAAGTCGTTTATATAAATTAGGAATAGCACCGGGCCAATGATTGTTCCCTGTGGTATTCCGAACCTCACAACGTGAGTATTACTTATCGTATTATTTATTTTCACAACTGTTTCTCTTCCGCTCAAGTAACTTTTAAACCAGTCTAGTGGTACCCCACGTACGCCAGCTTTCTCAAGTTTTTGAATGAGTATAGGATGGGAGACCGTATCGAAAGCTTTCCTTAAATCGAGGAATATACCGATAGATTTTTTGTTTTGGTCTATGGTCTTATATAATGTCTCCGTTACTTTTAGAATCGCGTCACTAGTGTTTAGACCTTTTCTAAAGCCATATTGGTTTGTAGAAAAATAATTGCATTTCTCTAAGAATTCTGTTAGTTGGTTCTTGATAATTTTTTCGTATATTTTTGAAATATTGCTCGCGTCACTAGTGTTTAGACCTTTTCTAAAGCCATATTGGTTTGTAGAAAAATAATTGCATTTCTCTAAGAATTCTGTTAGTTGGTTCTTGATAATTTTTTCGTATATTTTTGAAATATTGCTAAGGAGAGATATCGGTCGGTAATTACCTAAGTCGGTCTTATCGCCTGATTTAAAGATCGGTACAACTATTGCTCTCTTGAGAATATTAGGAAAAACCCCATTTGTTAAGGATGTGTTTATAATATGCGATAGCGGAATTGCTATGAATTGTTTAAGTTTTTTTAAAGTTTTTATATCTATATCATCGTGACCTTTTGAATTAGAGTTTTTAAGGGTATCAATAACTTTTGTAATATCAACTGGAGTAATCGGCAAGAAAAATAACGATTTAGAGTTAGTGTCGCTGGAATCTAGAGTTATTGGCGTGTCTATAGTTTTCGACATTATGTCTTTGGCTAAATTTTCTCCAAGCGAGGAGAAATATTCATTAAAGGAGTCGGCTACTTCTAGAGGTTGATTATCACTTCTATAAATGTGGTTTTTATAGTTAATTTTATCAATTTGATTGGGTTGTTTATACTTATTTGTTGACTCATTTATAATTTTCCACATTTCTTTAGGATCTTGTTTACATTTGTCAATTTTATTTTTATAATAATCGTTTTTTACTAGTCTTATTATTTTCGTTAATTTATTTCGGTATTTTAGGTAATAATGTTTTAAATCAGTGTTAAACGGTTCTATTTTAGTTCTTTTTGCCAATGAGTCTCTTTTCCTAATTGAAATAATTAAAGAATTGGTTATCCAAGGTTTTAGTTTTTGTTGTTTATGCGAATAACTAATATATCTTTTATTTAAATTTAAATTGATGTGTTGTTGCAATGTTTTTACAAATAATTTCGACGCTTCATTTGCGTCTTTTTCTGAAAGGACATTGACCCATGTTTCTTTTTCTATATCATCGATAAGTTTGAGAGACTATAGACCACCGTATACCGATGAGATTCTCGGTATACGGTGGTCCTGTGAGGAGGAGGGGGTTTATTACCTCCCACTCTTCGTTCTTCTCTGTAGGCGGTGGTGCGCCGGAGGGTAGGGGGGATTGCTAGGGGGGGTGAAATTGATGACGTCACGTGATATTGTTGGCGGTAAATTTGATTTGTAACCCCCCCCCCTAGTTGTGGCGTGAGATTTAGTTGATTATTAAGGTGATGGCGCGAAATTTGAATTTATATTTTAGTGTATTGATCTGACGTGACTTGGCGATGGTAAAGGTATGTAGTGCCCATAGTGGTATTGTAGGATATTGTATACATTTAGTGGATGATTTATATAGGTTCAGTAGACCCTTTCTACACCGTCCTGTAATGCTATTCTCTGTATGATTTTAAGGTATCTCCATGTCTGCTTATGTCATACTAAAGAACTAGTTTTAATTGAGATATGGTTTACATTGCAAAATACATTTACAGATTTAGCTACGACGCGGTTCTACAGCAAGGGTGTTTTGCATTGGTTATTATTATGGTACTGAGTTAAAACAATAGTACATTTTAATACCATAAACGAGGTATTACAACAGTTTTTTGCACAGTTTGGTAGCTGGTAATTAGTTAAAATGAAGCAGTACTACTAAAGCATCATAAAATGCTGATCCTAACATTTCCGCGTAAAGTATACACGAATATAGCTTGACTGTTTCATATATTTTCTATTTAGCACATATTTTAAGTGATATTGTTACGAAAAAAGAATTACATATTACGTAAGGTGCATCGGAGGAAACACGTGATTTCTTACTAATCTTGTCAACAACCTTTCTCTCCAGAGTTCGGAAGTGAAATGACTCTACAGTTTACAAAATTCCCTTTTGGCCACCCAACAGGTATATATTATATGACATTAAGGGGGAGGAGGAGGTCGAACTTGGGACATAACAAAAGAATTTATCCCCATCTGTTTTTATTTATACGTAAACACTTTCAGACGTGTCTAGATTTTTTGAGATAGGGTGGGGGGGCAGGGCCATTTGATTCCAGGCATTGTTATCAATAGAATTTATTTTTCTTTAAGTGGACCTCCAACCAGGTGGTTTAGCACCTTAAAAGGGGGCTTGGTCGACCCTGTTGTATTGTTAACAATGGAATCTGAGTGATTTATGACTCACACCAACGTGTTAAGACATTCCATCGGCTTTTTACGTAACCTCGTTCAGACGGGTCTATGGCCATAAAAAGGGGCGGAACTTGAACAAAAGAATTTATTTGGTCAATTCTTTAATTGGACCACCCACCAGGTGGTTTATTACCTTAAAAGGGGGAACCAGTTGTATTGTTAGGAATATAATTTATTTTCGGATTTATTGCTTTAATTGGTGACTCACTCTACCACCAAACATTTGATTCTAGGTGTTTGCCCCCCCAAGGGCATTATCTGGACAAGTCTCAACAAGTTATGTCTTTGTCGCGTTAACAGAAACGCAATATATCATTAGACCGAAGCATTGACTATACTATATTTATCAAAATTATCGGCAACGTAATCAAAAATTTGTGGAAAATGTAAAACGGTATTGAAAGAAGCATCATTCACAATGCATTTCGTGTTAGAAGTAAAAAACAACCGAAACGTTTTTGATCATTTGTGTTACTTTTTATCGAAACAAAATTGATCATTTGAATTTCCTAAAATCCCATAGGAATACATGTAAAAACGAATAGCCCACCGAAACGAAATCAGTCATCTCGATTACATTTAACCGAGACTAAAAGCGTCAATTGAAAAACATTTCATATTGTTAAAAACGTGTCGATAAATTTGCACAGCATTTATCAAAATTACTCTATGTTTCACCAAAAAACTTTTGATTTAGCAAAATTTCACCAATTATTTTCTATTTAAATAAAAATTTATCACCTATTGAATCCGCCCCCCCCCCTCTTCGCAGAAAATAGTATAGCAATCTTTTACTATAACAAAGACTAAGCTAATTAAGTATTTCTTAGGAAACGTCAATCAATTCGAGCACGAGACCAAAGTATATGTTTACAATGCCAAATCATTTACATAGTTTCACACTAGAATTTCACTGCTATTTACACTGTTCTAGGGAAAAACACAGCTTTTAACTAACACCTTTAGAAAAGACATACATCCCTATATACTAAAACAGAATATAGCACCAACGAAAAGTTCAAAGTTCAACACAAAGTGCTATTTAGCTAATGTCAGTGCATGAATCTTGGATTTCTAGCAATAGAAGGAAATATTGTACCCAACATTTTTCTAACATATAAAAATGCTTATTTGGGTTTCCTAAATTCCCAAAGAATTGCATACAAAGTTTGAAAAGGTACTGACTTCAGTTAATCCAACTCACTTTGTTTCTTTAGTTGCCTTAAAATTTTATGATATATAATAATGTACCCAACGCATTTAGTGTTAGAAGTAAAAAACAATCAAAACGTTTTTGATCATTGGTGTTACTTTTTATCGAAACAAAATAGATCATTTAGAATTTCTAAAATCCCATAGGAATACATGGTGAATTGAATAAACCACTGACACGAAATCAGTCCTCTAGATTACATTCTACCAACACGAAAAACGTCGTTTGAAAAACATTTCAAATTGTTAAAAACGTTGAGTTAAATTCTACTAAGATTTATCAAAATTACTCTATGTTTCACCAAAAAAAACTTTTAATTTAACACCGATTAAGAATTTGGGATACATACCTTAACGGTGCATACTCAACCCAAGGGATGAAGGGGATCAATAAATATCTTGAGGGCATAATAAAATGATTGTAAAAATAACTCACTCTTACACGCTGAAGGGTCCGTTACCATTAGGTACGGGAGGTTGTTACACACTCCCCATCCCCATTGTATGTTGTGAGTTGTTATGAAGTCAAGTACACAAAGGTTGTCAAGAATACGCAAGATCTTGGAGATGAACCCCCTAAAAGCTATTTTTTGTACTATTTATTTTATTGATCTTGGGAATGCTGGAATACCTTTATCTTTGGTTTCAGAACTTTGACATAAAAATACGTTTACAGTCTAACACTGCAATAGTTAAGGACAATAAATATTTCGTAATAGCTTTGTAAGAAATTTAGTATAAAAACCCCTGACTAAATAGAGTCGAGTATCATTATTCGAGAAGACCTTAAACTTACAAGATGGAAAATGGCAAAAGGAAGATAGTTGTGACTAACGAACGTAAAATTAACGGGAGATTCCATATATCTAAAGAGTTGTTCTTAACAACTGGATTTGTAAACGGTACGCTGGATCCCGAAGTTCGGCTATGTAGGAAACAATCTTTAAAAAACTTCGCCATTTCCACTAGTACATGGGAAAAGCTGATTCCACGTTTACCCGTATTAGCGGGTTGGACTGCCGCCCACGAAACTAACAATTTTGAAATCGTGTTAAACGATAACCCCAATGAAAAACAACGGTTGTGGCATACCATAACACATGTCACATTAGAGACATGTTAAAGGAGGAGTCTATTGTTTTGAACAGTATGGAGACAGTGGCCCTGAATCGCATTTCGGGAGCTGTAAAGGAGCATCTTATTAAGATAAGCGACCATGAAATTGTGTTTACACACATGGCAGATATACTCATAGAGTTTTATAACGCCATCTATGATAATTTATACGGGGATTATGAACGCATACCGTGCTTGGATGGTCAACCCGAGAAATTTGACGCCGTGGTTGGGTACTTCACGAACTTTATAACGTCTTACCAGGTCGTGACGAAATTCAACAATGTTCTTCAAGAAGAAAATCTTGAAAACTATTTTTATAATTATAATTTATTTTCTATAATTTCGGGTCAAATAACATACTTAAAAACCCGTATGCATCTACTAACTCATTTTTAATTTTATTTGTATTTAATTTTATGTTTAAAATAAATTGAATTGAACCGAAAAACTGTTATATATTTTCTAAATACATATCATACATTTTTAAGCTATCTTTTTCCCTTTTACTATTTAAGCCTATGAAATTAGAGTTTAGAAAAATAAACTAAACTTTGAAAGGTAAAAATATAAGCTTAATTTAAATAAAGAAAAGTATATAAGGTCAAATCAGAATTTATTTTTTTAAAAAATTTACAATTTTTTAAAAAAAACAAAAAAAATTTTTTTTAACATTTTTTTTACATCCGCCCACCCCCTCCTCACGGTTGGGTGAGGATCTGCACTAGTGCCGAGAACCATCGGAAAAATATTTCATCCCAGTTCTCGAACACTAGTGCAGCAGGCGGCGGCACCTCCAAAAATCGCACCCGGCGGTACAGGACTAACTGCCCTAGCTCGAGGGTTACACTGAGGAAGAGAGAGAGTAAAATTAGTTATTACTTGTTAATATTGTGTATATAGGGGTAAGAAATGTATTTAGCTTACCGGAACCCTCGGCAGTTAAAGGCCAGGAGGCTGTAATAGAAATTATAAAATTTAGTTTAAAATATCTACGGAATAAAACCTTTTTAAAAATACTTACTCATCGGGGATGAAAATAGCGTGATTATAAATGACCTGCCGAACTTGATTCAACAGGTCATTTAAGTAATAATTATCCCTAATTACCTCCGCAAGTACCGCCAGGTACAATTGGAGTTGATAGACGAGGCTACGAGTAAATAGAAATTATAATTTCGCGTTATATCACCCCAAAGATAAAAGGTTCACTTACAAGTCACTATTGACGTTTAAATCAGCCTCTCCCGGCCGAGGCATGGCTAACCATGGGTAATAAATGGCCGGGAGAGGTTGATATGGGGGCAGGGGTTCTGGACTCTGTGGTGGCGTCGGTGGCAGGCTGGGCGGTGGGGTCGGCGGCAAGCTGGGCGGCGGTGACGGGTTGCGTCGTCGCTGAGGCCCGACGACGCAATGAGGGCGTTGAGGGTAAGCCTCGGGTGACCCCGAACGGGATGTCCCCGACGAGTCCGAAAACTCGTCGGGGGAGTACGGAGTGTCCACTCCGTGGACGTAGCTGTAGAGAAAGATTTTCTAAGTCTTCTCTTAAAAAGATAACTTTTTAAAAAAGTTTTTTTCTTACCCTGTTGAAGAAAGGTCCATGGGTTGTTGCTGCTGGTTCATTTTTGACTTTGGCTTGAGAGAAAGTGGTGCCTTTGGGGGCTCGACCTCTTCATTTTATACTTTTTACTAGGGTCAAGGCGTGTTCGAGATCAAACACGTCACTCCAAGATGGTTAGCATGTACAAGGGTAAAAATTTTCGCGGGAAAATTGGTCCGAAGCCTTGCTATTGGACTATTTTTCAGGTGTCTTTCTTTTTGGATATATTTGGAAAAACTCCCTTCAACATTTCTTTGATCATCCGTCTTTGGTTTAACAGTACAAGCTTCTTTAACCGTATTTACAGTCTCGAATAGTAACAATCCACGTTAAAAGCTTATAGAGATTACTATAGTGGAAGGCAGGATGATGTCCTTAGTTTTGAAAATGATTTCAACGCGTTCATGGCGTCTTACGGCCCTTTTTAACTAGTGTTATTTCTATTGTGATATATTTCTTCATGAAGGGGCTTGGTCGGGGAGAGGGGGGGCTATGTTCATTGTTTGGTATTCTATTTTAGGATCTTTTAGTACAATTCATGTAAAAACATCTTCGCTTCCGATCCCGTGCTTACCTAACAGGCGGATACCATAAAATTCCTATTGTAGAAGTCTAAAAATTGTTCCTACGGTGTTATTATTCCTCAGTATGCAACAGTGTTGGGGAATAAATTCGATAACAAGCTAACGCCATTAGGGAAGGCCATATAAACAATTTAAAAAATGTAAGATATATACGGACTCAGTTGTATCCTACTACAAACGCTACAGGGCCATACAAATATCGAAGCAACAGGCCTGGGGGTGGATGTTTTGTCAACGCAAGGTTCCACTCCTAAATTAGAATGAGTTCAACGCGTTCATGGCGTCCTACGACCCTTTTCAACTAGTAAAAATTCTATTGTGATATATTTTTTTCTTGAAGAGGCTTGGTCGGGGAGGAAAACCTAAGGAATCTAATTCCGAGTCCCTTAATAACTGAATACTCAGATCGTATGGCGAAACGACAAGAAGAAATTGAACGGGTTATACAAGAAGAAGAAACACTAATCGCCGACTTCAACAGCTCACAATATGACAAAGAGATATCCGAGTTTTTAGACCGAACGGATCAAGGACCACCCGTAGAAGAGACACTATTGAACGATACCTTAGAGAGGGAGAACGGTTCTGAAGAGGCGCTTTCTGACGATGAAATCGATGTACACTGGGGAGGAGGAGAAACGGACCCGCCCATACCTATTGACACCGTACCCTCTTGCGAGATACTCGGGCAAAGTGAGAAATTTTACAAACATTTTAACATGTATGGTCGGGAGGTGGTTCTCAGAATTACTGAAGATCCCGTCGCTAGTGTATGTACCGTAACAAAATGCATCCTTAGTAAGTACAGGCCTACAGATTACGTTCAAATTACTTTAAAGAGTGCGGCAACTATTTGTAGGTCCGAACTAGAATTATCTTTTAGAAGAGCAGATCAAGTCGACCCTAATATTCTTTTCGACCAGCTTAGTGTTATGTTATATGATGACGAAATGGAATCATTTTTCCTGGGTCCTATTAAACTGATTTTTAGCATTGTACGAATACCTGAGGGCAAGACCCTCACGTTACCCCGAGATATTAAACCTTTTAATCTATTTTGCAAAGATAGACGTGGTATTGTACGTATAGTTAATTCAGATAACATCTGTCTTGCCCGAGCTCTTTGTGTAGCTATATCTCATAGAAATTATGCTAATGATACAACCGGAGACAAGATTATAAAGACCCATTACCAATCATTATCTACATATAGAGATGAGAACAAAATGCAGCAAGAAGCTGCTTTGGAACTGTGTCTTAAGGCAGGAGTAAGGGCTAGTGATTGTGGGACGGTTGAATCTTTTCAATAGTTCAAAGTTTATTTAAATAAATATTCGATTTTCGTCTACAAATTCGAAAACAGCGTCCCTGTTTTGATTTTAGGTGAAAACGATCCCGATGATACTAGGCCCCGCCTCTTTTTATTGAATGAAAATAACCATTATAACGTTATTACAAGATTAAGACCACTTTTTAATCATGACCGATTCTGCGAAAAATGTCTCGTACCCTATTGGCGAATACAGTCGCATAAATGTAATGACTTTTGTTTTAGTTGCATGAGACCCACTATATGCCAAGCCCCCAAGATAGCTTGTGGGTTTTGTTTGCGAAAATTCTTAGACGATGATTGTTATCAAAGTCACTTAGCATCTTCCAGCAATAAAAAGTCGCTATGTGAACGTCTTTTTCACTGTAAAGACTGCTTAAAAATTATTGATTTTTCCCGAAGAACTGCGATGCATACGTGTGGGGATATATATTGTCAGATCTGTAAGAAATATCAACCTAGCAATCACTTATGTTATATCCAGGTTATCAAAGATATACCCCTGAAAGTGCCATCCGTTAAGAAACCTAGACCTAATCAGCCCAACCTTATGTATATTTTCTTTGATATAGAATGTATACAAACTAAGGTTTGTCAGGAAAAGTTAGGAGCCTATGAACACCAGGCTATCCTGTTAGTCAGTATAACCGTGTGTGAGTTTTGTATATATGAAACGTCCCTAAATTTTAACTGTATTATGTGTAGTCAGTTTGGTAAGCGTAAACAGCAATTTTCAGGCGGAAATCCTATAGCTTTATTTTTAGATTATTTAATGCAATTGCATGCCGTTAAGAACGTCATCATACTGTCTCACTATGGCAGTAATTATGATAATCAGTTACTAATTCGAGAAATCATTAATAGGGATGAAAAATTCGTTCCATCTTTGAAAATTAACGGAACTCGAATTTTAGAAATGAAATTGTTTAACTTGCTATTTCTGGATTCTTATAATTTCATCCCTGTAGCCTTAGCAAAGTTTCCCGCTACTTTTGGTATACCTGATGCAGTCAAAGGGTATTTCCCACATTTTTTATTCAATGTAATAGAACACAATTTTGATGTAAATAGACAGAATGAAACCAACTATGCTATAGAGACTAATCTGCCCCCTATCGAAGCTTATGGTTGTCAATATTTTACAAGGAAGAATTTAGATGCCTTCTTAAAATGGCATAACGCAGAAGATAGTAAAGGTAAAGGTTTCGACTTCTTGAAGGAACTCAATTATTATTGTGAGAACGACACGGTTTTACTATTCCTAGGTTGTTTAACTTTTCGTACCCTACTGCTTAAAGTAACAGGCGTTGATCCATTTAATTGCGGCGCAATTACTCTTCCTGGCGTGTGCTCTCACGTGTTTCGCCGAAATTATCTTAAACCCGATACTATAGGCATCATACCGGCAAATTATCATAGACTTAGTGAAAATCAGTCGATGGGTGCTATAGAATGGCTTGAGTGGACCGCACACAAACCAAATATATCTATCCAATCATCCTTTAGAGGTAAAGAAACCAGAATACAAAAACTCAAAGTAGACGGTTTTTGTGAAATCAACAAGGAAATATTCGAATACTGGGGGTGCTTCTATCATGGGTGCAAAATACACTTTCCTTTAAACAGAAACAAGGCTTTGCACGGGGACCCTGCTCAGAGTTTGAATACTAGATATTTTAGTAGCATGAACGTGTTATCCAAATTTGAATCCCTCAATTATATAGTAAATGTCAAATGGGAATGCGAATGGCAGAAAGAAAAAGCGAATAAGCCCGAAATAATAGAGTTTTTAAACCATAATGATATTAAGCCTAAAATAGTAAAAAGATTAGACCCCCGTGATGCATTCTTCGGAGGCAGATGTTGTGCCACGAAATTATACCATAAAACAACAGGATCAGAGCGTATTCATTACGTGGATTTCACAAGTTTATACCCTTTCATTAACAAAACCACTAAGATACCTATAGGCCACCCTGAAATAATATTAGACAACTTTCCCAACATATTTTCGTTTGATGGACTTCTTAAATGTGACGTCTTACCGGCGCAAAACCTCATTCATCCCTTTCTGCCGGCTCGTATTAATGGAAAATTAACGTTTCCATTATGTTAAACCTGCTGCAAAACCCAATTTCAAGATGATTGTGAACATACTCCAGAACAAAGAGAATTGCGAGGTACATGGGTAGTCGATGAGTTACGCCATGCAGTAGAGAATGGTTACACAATCACGCGAATGTACGAGGCTTGGTCATACAAAGTCACACAGTATGACCCCAAAACAAAGCAAGGAGGACTGTTTAAAGATTATGTTAATACCTTTTTAGAGTATAAAACCCTAGCTAGTGGCTTCCCTGCAGATTGCCAGACTCTAGAAGATAAGGAGAACTACGTTAAAAACTTCAAAGACGAAGAGGGCGTCGAACTGGATATCACAAGAATAGAGAAAAATGAAGGTCTCAGATGCCTTAGCAAACTTATGCTCAACTCTTTTTGGGGTAAATTTGGCCAGAAAACAAGACACACCTCTACCGAATTAATCAAAGATGCCAACAAATTGTACGGATTAATATTAAATCCAGACTTGGAGGTGAAAAGTTTATTAACAATCAACGAAAACACAGTATTAGTAAAGTACGAACAGATTCTCGAAAACGAGATAGTGCACAAACACACAAACGTAGTCATCGCTTGTTATACTACGACTATGGCCCGATTACATTTACTAAAACATCTTGAAAAGGTCGGTGACCTTTGTTTTTATTATGACACGGATAGTTTAGTGTACCTCTCGCCAGACGGCGCTCATTTGCTACCCACAGGCGATTATTTAGGGGAGCTCAAAAATGAATTAGGATCTTATGGACAGGATGCCTATATTTGTGAATGGGGGAGTGCTGTACTCAAGAACTATTCTATGGACATTCTCGACCCTAAAACGGGCAAAAAAACCAACATTATTAAAGTTAAAGGATTTTATTTAAACGCCTATACAGAAAATTATATAAATTTTGAAACAATGAAGAAACTACTGGGGGTAAACAATGAAGGTGAACCTCTCTCTAATGAACTCGATTCAAGTCCCTATTGGCCCTCAAATCAGACGTCTGCAAGATCACACACTGATCACGATCAACCAGACCAAAACATATCAGGTCGTTATGGATAAAGTTAGAGTTCTACCTGATTATAAAACTACCCCATACGGTTATATTAAATAGAATCTTTGACATTTTCCACATAAGTTACTTGTATATATTTTAGATACCCACTATCAGTATTTTAATAGTATTTTAAGTATTATTTATGGTAATATTAACGTATTTTAACTATTAACATGTAACAATATTTTAACGAATATACAGTGTTTTTGGTACTGTTTTTGCATCTAGTAAGCTTTTTTAATTAGTATATATTAGCACTATAGTTTAAAAATTAGTATACTGTTTTGTATAAGTGTAATTTTTATTTTTTTTGATGATAATTATAGTAACGTTTTTTTAGTAATATTTCGAAAATTTTTATCCGTAATCGTATATCAGTAATTAATCGTGTCAGGAAAAACATATTTTTTTCGTCAATCCTGTGAACATTTTAGTTTAATAACTAGCCTCATATTTGTACTAAAATCGTATAATAACCATTCTAGCTTTTAAACCATATTAAAAATAGTATTGCTATATTTTCTATGAGGGTGTATGGGTATATATGTACTTAATAATCTCGCATGCCGTAATATTGTTCTATTTTTATATGATGTATGCTATGTAACCCGTATTTTCTGATGTTTTTTTAGTAATATTTCGCGTTTTAACTCGAGTAATTGTACTTATTCTCCAAATTCGTATTAAAACTAATGTGAATCAAATTTTATTTATGATGTTTTAGTAGGACTGCTTCATTTTAGCTTCTAAACAACTACCAAACTGTGCAAAAAACTGTTGTAATACCTTGTTTATGGTATTAAAATGTACTATAGTTTTAACTCAGTACCTTAATAACCAATGCAAAACACCCTTGCTGTAGAACCGCGTCGTAGCTAAATCTGTAAATGTATTTTGCAATGTAAACCATATCTCAATTAAAACTAGTTCTTTAGTATGACATAAGCAGACATGGAGATACCTTAAAATCATACAGAGAATAGCATTACAGGACGGTGTAGAAAGGGTCTACTGAACCTATATAAATCATCCACTAAATGTATACAATATCCTACAATACCACTATGGGCACTACATACCTTTACCATCGCCAAGTCACGTCAGATCAATACACTAAAATATAAATTCAAATTTCGCGCCATCACCTTAATAATCTACTAAATCTCCCGCCACAACTCGGGGGGCGTTACAAATCAAATTTACCGCCAACAATATCACGTGACGTCATCAATTTCACCCCCCCTAACAATCCCCCCCTACCCTCCGGCGCACCACCGCCTACAGAGAAGAACGCAGAGTGGAGGTAATAAACCCCCTCCTCCTCACAGGACCACCGTATACCGAGAATCTCATCGGTATACGGTGGTCTATACTCTCTATCACTAGAAAATAATATCACTAATGTTATATAACGAGATCAATCTTAAGTAGCCTAGGAACAAATATTAAAATCGCGGCTTTGCTAAAAAAATTTCCTTTTTTTAATAATACAACTACTACATCTTCGTTTATGTAGAGGACTAGAATCTGAATTATCATAGTTTTGTATCACTTTTTCTTCAGTTTGAATTAAGTCTCTACTTCCCACCTCACTTTCGTCAGTGTCCTTTTGATTTTCGTTAGAGATTACTTCCTTGCTTTGAGAAGATTGCGATTTTTCATTAATGATGGTCATCTTTGCTTTCTTTATTTTCTTGGGCTTTGGGCTTGCTCTGTTTTTACTAATTTTTTGTTGACTGTCCATTGAGGTCTTCTTTAATTTATCACAGTTTTGTATTGCTTTTTCTGCAATTTGAACTAAATTTCTACTTTCCACATCATATTCATCAGTGTCCTTTTGATTTTTATTCGAGGTACTTCATTTCTGAGAGAAGATTCTGATTTTTCATCGATGGTGGTCACCTTTGTGTCCTTTATTTTCTTGGGCTTTGGGATTGATCTGTTTTTACTAATTCTCTGTTGACTGTCCACTTTCGAGGTCTTCTTTAGTTTCTTGTTCTCCGAAACAGCCGCGTAAAGTTTATCTATGAGAGTTTGACCCCCTTTACCCATTTTCTGAGCATCTTTAGACAAGCGGTCTGAATTGCTTTGAAAAAATTCTTGAATTCGGGCGTTGGTAATTTTTCGAAGCCATATGGTGTAGAAGTCTTTTACTCCATTCTCATCTGGTTTTATGTCCAAAGGTTCCAATGCTTGACAAAAGAGAACCCACAGGGTTGTCATATTTTTGTTTATGTTTTCCTTGCAGACCTGTTATTAAAAATTTATCTTAGCCTTCTTTATTCTAGTTTTGATCTAAATATCCAGTAGGAAGAACCAAACCTCAGAAATATTTAACCTTGATATTAAAGTACTTACTTTAATCATGGATTCTCCAAATTTCTCAAATCCAGCCAAAGACACATATTTTCTTACGATGTTAATTAGGGTTCCAACAAACTTGAGGAATTCTTTCTTTGGAACCATTAATCCTCCATTTTTGCCATAATCTCGAATAGTAATTGAAGTAGGAAGATTTGCTAGTTTTTCTTCCTTCGTCTGACATATCCTTTTAAGCAGGTTATAAAGGTGACGTTGTCTAATTTTCTGTTGTAGAGTTAGTCGTGGGTTTTCTTTCAGCCTTTTAGAAACTTTCTTAATTTGGTGAATTGAACCACCAGCGATGCGATAGAGAGCGGATAATGATTCAGCAGCCATAAACTCCCCACTTATGGAAAAATATTGGTCTATTTCAATTAGCTGACGATCAATTTCTTCTGGCTGCACCTTAAAAACTGCGTAATTTTCGAGCTGGTCTAGAAGATCGCTGTTAAATTCTAAGTCATCCTCTTTCTCAAACTCTTGAATAACGTCTTCACATATAGCTTCTTCCGGTGGCTCAACTAAATTGACAATGGGCCCAAAATTTCAGGAATCTGGATCCTTGTCAAGTTGTTTCAAACAAAAATCATAAGAAACGCGAGCGGTGAAATTAAAAATTTTTTCAACATCATCCCACGCTGAATCTTTGACGCATTCTTGAACATTTTAAAAAAAAGCTTCTTTTAAGGTGCTTGCTTTTCTTAAATATTTTAATCGGAAATTAACTATACTGCCAAATGGAATTACAGGCTTTGGTTTCTTTTTCTTTTCACTATTGTCGCTTGTAAAGGTTACTTCGCTTCTACTTGTACTTGGTACAGGGTCGTCATTTGACTCTTCAAGCAGACTTTGGTCTTTTTTAGTAATATTATTGTTATCAGCTTTACCTTTACGGGCTTTAACATTGTTTTTTTGTGGCTTTTTTACGTAACATTATGAATCATAGTTCCGTATTCGATCATTCCGATGGCATCATGCCTTTTTTCTTTTGTAGCGCTAGTAAATCCATTTCCTAAGAAAGATAATTTTATTGGGTGTACCTTGTATTATCAGTTTCCGAAATAGCAAAGGTGATTCCATAAAAACCGCGCGGCGTTGTTCATAACTGCTGTTTTAGAAATAGCAGATTTTAGCTTGAGGTTTGATCAATTCTTATCCCTACAGTTTACATTACCTATTAAGTACAAGATCATCATAAGCTAACTTAACCTAAACTTACCTGACCTAATCCTATCCGGGTTGGAATAACAATACCTAAACTGACCCTAATAATAGTAGGGTTCAAATTGTCAAACCTAGCCAAACCTACACTGTCATAAACGACTATCATATTTGTTTTCTCAGTTGTACTTCTCTTTTTGGAACTGCTTTAACGGAACGCCGCGTTTACGAGAACCGCTGTAAAGGGATCTGCCTTTCTGAGCTTTCGGGAAACAGCTATTTTGGGGAACCGCGGTTATGGGGAGCACTCATATGAGAACTGCTTCCCATTTTATAAAACCAGACCGGGATAAATTATTTCCGTTTATGTAGTGATTGCTCAATACGTGATCTGAGTCTTAAATTTACTATTTATATACACCCAGAGAACTCCAAACTTGATATAAACTTGTTTCGTAAATCTGTTAGAAGAGAAAATAATGTAATTAGATCTGATTTTAATATTTTTCGTAAGTAACTTTATTATAATTTATTACAAAATCATTTAAATGAAGGATTTAGCCGATAATTTATAAAGTCCTCGATTTTACTAAGTCTCGGCCAAAACAACAATCAAAGCCAGGTCTGAGGCCCTGCTGTAACCTGTAGATTAATCTACTGCAACAATAACCCGCCTTTCCCAGCATTATTAGAATAAATAAATTAACAATCTTACTGGTAGATTAATAATTTATGACAATAATTTATCTTTGGGAGGTTGAGAATTTTTACCTCTCCGTGTGACGTAGTCCAGGAGAGGTTCTGTAACGGCCGTGTCTGTGTGTCTGTCTGTTGTTACACCCACGTGACCGCGTTCGCAGTTTGCGTATCGGAGCAAACGTGTTCGCCATTTCCGAACTGCTTTCACAGTCACGGAAATGGCTCCTCCACTTGAGTTCTCACACCACCATCTTCTGGTCTTTGTTCATCCCACACGGACACTAGTCTGTTCTTACTGGCTTCTAATCACCACCATCTTCTGGTCTTCGTCCATTCCACTTGGACACCAGTCTGTACATACTGGCTTCTAACACCACCATCCACTGGTCTTCCGTCTATTCCACATAGACACCAATCTGTATCATTGGCTTCTACTCCATTATCATCGTTTGGTTTTAGGATATACGCGGCGATCAGCTAGGGTTACGAGAAACGTCTAGCCTCCCTAAGGTGGGATCGACCACCGAAGGTTTTCGCAATTGCGCTTTTTCCTTACTATTATAATGGAAACGAATCGTATATATACCCCAAAATTTGAAGAAAGCGGGAAGAGGGGTACCCTTCACTTTAAACGTCAATATTAGCAAAGTTTGAGAAGATAATAGGTATAACTTTATTTTAAACGATTTAACTATTATTAATGTTAATTATTGAAGATTAAAATAATTAAAAATAATTATATTTATTTAAATATTAAAGATAAACCTCTCGTACAAAGAGAGATTATCACTGCCTCCTGTATCAACCAAGGCCCGTGCATGCGATATATTTCCTTCATTGCCTCCTATATCTACCAAGGCCCGTGCATGCGATATATTTCCTTCATTGCCTCCTATATCTATCAAGGCCCGTGAATTGTGATATATTTCATTCATTGCCTCCTATATATATAAAGGATGAGGGCAAAAGTGTTTTCATTGGATAATTTTGTTTATATAATCTTCTCGACACGGAGAGGTAATATTTTGGTTTTTCCAACTTGTAATAAGCTAAGTTCTACTTTAGTGGAAACGGTAATTATCTGAGCGATGAATCGTACATTCATTAAATGTTATTGTGAATATAATAATATAATAGTAATAGGTCACTATATCTTATTATTTTATGTAACAATATTTTATGTGGCTTATTTTTTAATTCAAAGGACTGTATAATAAACATGATAAACCATTGCTATCAGATGTCTACCATATTTTTTATAATTTTGAAGATACGAATGTAGCTCTGGTTCTCCAGTGTACCGTTCTTTTAAAGACGTTTATAAGTAGATTATTTTAAGTTAATTTTGGTTTATACTAAAAATAAGATTCTGAAATTATTGGAGTTATCAAACAAAACGTAAGTCAATTTTAACAAAAATTGTTTAAAGTTGGCATTCCTGGTTTGTCTCTGTGTTTTTTATGGGTAGCGCTGACTCTATATATGGTTTTAAGAAGTTTCTGAGGAAAATATCAAACAGACTAAGTCAATATTACTTAAAACTATTTCAATTCTTAACGTAGTTTTATGGGAATCCTGGATTGGGGTTGTTGAAATTTTGACAAAATATGTTTAACTAGCGTGAAGAGAACTTGCAAACTCTACGCAGACTGGTTTTGTTCCCAGTTTTTTCACTCGGTGTCATCGAACGAAGTAGATAATTTTTTTTAGTTAAATAGATTGATTTTTATTTTTTAACTCTGTAATTGAAAGTAGATTAATTTTAACACTAGTAAAACCATAAGTTTATCATGCCTGATGAGGCATGATAAACTTATGGTAAAACACATTCCTGCTTGGAAATTAACTATTATGTTCATGATGGATTTCCTAGTTCCTACACAACACACAGCGTTATATAATATACTTAAGTATCTCGCAGCTAGTAAAACATGATATATCCTCAAAAATTAAGGTGTTCGATATCAAGGCTAATGACAGTTTCCGTTCTAATCAATCATTAGAAACACATTACATTTAATTAAATAGTTTATAAAATAATACAATGACTATGATTAATGTGGAATTGCAACGATTATTAAAATGTTAATGAATTAAAAATAGAAAGTAATCACTTAGTACAGTCAAAAGTCCATCGTGTACGCTTATTATACTGAGTGGTTGTCGTACAAATTAGAAAATTGGAATGCGTAATAAAATTTAAATAATAAAATTGGGATGTTTAATCGAATTTAAATAAATAATAAAATTTGGATGCTTATACTCAAATTTAAAAAAATAATAAAATTTGGATGCTTATAATCAAATTTAAATGAATGAAATTGGCATGCTTCTTAGAATAAAAAAATTGGCATGCTTCATAGAATAATAAAATTGGCATGCTTCATGACGTTGCATTAAATCCATGCTTAGTGAAATTTAAATGTACAATAAAATTGTCAAGATAGATAAAATTTAAATGATTAAATAAAAGAGGAATGAATAATAAAAATAATTATCTATGGATCATTTTAATGACATTGAAGATATGTGACTTACATAAATAAATAATAATTTCAATTTAAAAAGAAAAGAGATGAATGATGATGCTACATAAAACAAGAAATTATATTCTAAGAAGAATGTTATTGGAACACAGGAAAATAGTAGAAAAACTTCTTACATCTAAATTATAAGACTAGTTTAAAATTTGAATTTTCGCGTGCATTCAAGCAACAGGTCCCTTTATTGGCACCCAAACCATGCTGGCTAATCCCCACCAATTTGTTTTTGCAAAGAGAGGAACCAATGAGACTTAACTCATAATAATACATTTTAACCCTAACCAAACCTTGCCTATTCTGGAGGAATATTATGGTCATATTTATAGGGCGTAAAATGTACTTTCCTTATGCTTAAGCAACTATATTTCGTAATTATATTTGTTCCTAAATTTTAGAATGCTTTTATGAAATTCAAGTCTAACGTTAAAAATTTTGCATTTTTACTGTGCCCCGGTTTAACATAATTGATCACTTCATTTCTAACTAGGTTAATTATTTATAATACTTACAAAAAAAATTAAACCGTCACCAGAGTGGCCGGCCCTTCATCCATTTGGGGCGCTTGCGATGGCACCCCCTCACCCTTCTCTTCACCTTGGGACGCTTGCGATGGCGCCCCCTCACTCTTCTCTTCACCTTGGGGCGCTTCCATGCCCTCCCAAGAATAGAGGTAATAACTATCGAGGCTATTAACTATCTTTATTGAAATTAGACTATCTATCTGCCTGTTACTTGGTAAGCCATACATTTGCTCTAACAATTATCTAAATTTATAACTCAAATCTTTTTGCACATTAATGAAAAGGCAGAAGTAGAAAAAAGAAAACCGTTTTAGGAAAGCTGACCACTTACAAACATTGTCGTACAAACATTCCCTAACAGCCTCGTTGTATTGTAAGAACTTTTCCGATATAAAAAAAATAAATAGAAAACTTCTTTTAAGAGTTTATCACTTCTTGACAATACCATACAACTGACTATTTAATAAACATTTTTATTACAATTGAAATAGTATTTATAATGTAATAAAAATATAAATGCAAAACCACTTATAGATAATACTGTACAACTGACTTGTTAACTGCTTTTCAAAATTTATCCCATACCTTTGAGGAGAGGGCAATTACGTTTCATATGCCCTTCCTTTCTACAATTGTAGCAAATTCGGGGCCGCCTTGAGCCCCGTTTTCCTACCCTGCCCCCACGACCACCACGACCGCCACGCGCACCGCGACGGTTTGACTCTGCATGAATGTGGAACGTGCCACCGCGGATTGTACATCTATCTTTGGTCGTTTACAAGGAATTTAAAAAAAATTACAATTTCACGTCAATAAGTGTTCAAAAAATCTATTTTTAAAATAGGCCTATGCCTTGTTCATATAAATAATTCTTCAAGTCGTTAAATATATACCTTAGTTTAAAGAAACATTTATATATAAATATCCTTAATATATTTTAGCAAAGAACTCACTCTTTTTAGTCCTTGACCGCTTCCTTGAAGAGTCGAAAGAAAAAGAAATGGCATTCGTGAGCATCGTGCCAGATGGAAATTTCTAACGGCTAAAAACTATGCGTATCAGGGCCGGTAATAAGCACAAGAGTGGAAACGGGACATGGTTCAATTTTTTGCATTATTTTTTAAATAACTGAGGGGGTCACTGGACATTGTGACTGTTCAATTTTCCGAAACTTGACTAGGAAAATACGACACTATCTTTGCTTATTCTAGTGGACAATGTCTTATGAATTTTGTAGTCAAACGGAGGGGGAAGGGGGTCACTGGACACATCATTTCCCTATTTCCAACCCTGCTATTAAAAAAATTCAGTGGCTCCATCCGTTGACCTATTCCTACAGCCAGCCAGAGTGCGCCTAAAATTAATTTTTCGGGAAATTAGGTTGATTCTTGGGTTTTGGTACCTTTTATTTCGGCTGCTACTAATTATTATTTCTAAATAATCTTTTGAGGGTTAATAAGTTTAATTCGTTTGATTTCTTTACAGGGTATTTATTAAATTATTTCTCTGTTTTTCACCTTTCTAATTTTCTAATTTTTCTTTTTTCCATTCACGTTAAGCCTAATACTTTCTACTTCATTTTACTGTATGCTTTTTTTATTTAAGAGTGTATATAATTGTAATTCTTTGTGGGACCAAAGTGTTCTTTGCGCAACGCTTTATTGGATTTCTTTGGGGTTCAACGACTTCTTTGTGCAACGCTTTATTGCACTTCTTTGCTACCAAAGGTGTTCTTTAAAAATACACGCTGTGTGCAATTAAGATCTGTTTGAAAAATACGGAACTGTGTTGCACCTTTTTACGAATAATAACAATGGTTACAACTGAAGCAGTTAAGGGAAAAAAGTTGCGTCAAGCAATGCAAAAAAGGAGAGCGCAAGAAAAGTTAAAATTGCAACTTCAGAGTAAAACTTAGGTGAGGAGTCACGCTAACAAGATATACTGCAAAAAATACTATTTGAAAAACAACGCGTACTTTCAAGGTAAGAATGCGAAAAACTAAGTGTTGCGTAAATCTCTGCTTGAGAAAGTGAAAGTACATACGAAAACTATGCCGCCAGGTGGCGGCATTAATGTGCGTACAAAAAATAAAAAAAACTAATAAGAAACGAATTCAGAAGGGTAAAATGGGTTTTGCGAAAAAGCTCTTGAATCCAGGGATTTTCAAAACGAAAAACCAGAAATTCATGGCTGAAAGCTACAAACGTTTTCTAGTCACACGTTTAACTGAAAGATTAGCAGTATCGAAGTCTGTTGACGCTAAGACTAGAAACAGATCCACCAAATCTGTCTCTCACAAGCTAAAATGCCAATTGTTAGCTGGTAGAATATTACATTTGAAAAGACAAATGTATTCGGCATACCAAGCCAACCTATCAGGGGTGTTTAGTGAATTTAAAGATATTGCTGAGAAAATGAAAAAATTTCGGTCTGTTAATCAAGACAGTTTAGAGAAAGTAGTGGGTGGGAAAAGGCTTCACAATAGCCTGAAAGAAGCATATTTCCACGAAATCACCTATTATGTAATTGGAAATAATGCAAAAATATTGAAAAATGCCGACGAGTCACGTTACAGCAAAATTTTCCAATTAGATTCTGATGGTCTTGTACGAAAGGTGCTGAGAGACCGTGCTAGTAATTCATCTAAAGAGTTGTTTGTTGACGAAATGGGAAATTTTGTTGACATAAAAAACAATAGCACAGCTGGTGACATTGAACGATACTTCCAAGTTAATGAGTTTGGAGCTGTTACGAGTCTTTTCAACATTGTGGAAACTGTGGAGAAGAATCCGAAAGCTAATTTCGTGATTAATGAAGGTGGGCTTATGGAAACTAAACCGAAAACCGTTTATTGGGAATGCAGCGACATTTGTAATGTGGGAAATCAAGCCATTTCGAAAGTACTAGCTTTCGTAAACACGGTTGCGAATGCGAATGAAAAATCTTTGACTAAAATTTTTGGCTCAGATTTAAGAAACCAATTTTGCTCTAAATGCAACGTGTCTATGACACCAGACGGTACGGAAATCGTCGCAAGAATAGTTGCATTCTTAGGACACACCGCGTACTACTGTCAAAGTCATTTGCTTAACTGGCTCCTCATTCTAGAATAAAAGGTATTCTGAATAATATTTATCACGCAAAGGCCTTGATCAACGCTTTGACAAAAATTTCGGTATGGTCCCATTTCTCCCAATTCTGTGTTTCCCAAAATACATTTTTATCCCAAACTTTCCGATTCCCAGTTCTCCCAATCTTATATTTCCCAATCGGAATTTTTATCCCAAACTATTCAATTCTCATTTCTCCCAATCGAATGGTTTCGTCTAATATTTTATGCTGCAAAGGGTTGCTTTCAAAACGACTTTGATTATTTTTAATGCGAATAGGTTAGGTTAGGTTAGGTTCGGTTCGGTTAGGTTAGGTTTGGTTTGGTTTGGTTTGGTTAGGTTTGGTTTGGTTAGGTTTGGTTAGGTTTGGTTAGGTTTGGTTTGGTTAGGTTTGGTTAGGTTTGGTTAGGTTTGGTTAGGTTAGGTTAGGTTAGGTTAGGTTAAATAATTTTCCTACCAATTAATGTGAAGTGTTATTCTAAATGTATTATATTTTTCTGCTAGATCCACGAGAAAGTTCGTGTTTTATAAATCATTTAACTATGGTACGCCTTTTCCAAAATATTAATGTTTAACTTCATTGACTTCTGAAATAATATGCCTTTTCCAAAACATTACTGTTTAAGTTCATTGACTTCTCAAATAATATGCCTTTTCCAAAACATTACTGTTATGTTAGGTGTGGTTCGGGTTGGTCAGGTTAGTAATATTTTATAAAGCATTTAACTATGGTACGCCTTTTCCAAAATATTAATGTTTAGCTTCATTGACTTCACAAATAATATGCCTTTTCCAAAACATTACTGTTATGATAGGTTAGGTTTGGTTTGGTTAAGTTATGTTAGTAATATGTTATAAATCATTTAACAATGTTACGCCTTTTCCAAAATATTGACGTTTAGCTTCGTTGACTTCTCAAATAATATGCCTTTTCCAAAACATTACTGTTATGTTATGTTAGGTTAGGTTTCGTTTGGTTAGGAGGACGTCTCTTCCTCTTTGGAGCGGTTATACACTTCAAGTAAGCGTATCCCTTATGAAATGAAAAAATAAATAAATAAAACCATCAAATTCTACTCTATTTGAGTCTTTTTGGGTATGCAATATTGGGTTAATTGGAATAAGAGAACTGGGAATTGGGTTGAATGATGTTTGGGTAAATGGGAATTGGGTGTTTTAAATTGGGTGAAATGGTGGGTAACCTGTTCGACCACCAAACAGAAAATACTAGATTCAGGAGGAAAGAATAAAACAACTAAAAAGGGAACTGGATGCGGGGAGAAAAACTCCATTTGAATATCTAGAAATCATAAAATGGAAATTCAAACTAAACTGAATATGTAAAACATATCATTGTTGATAAAACAAAAAAATCTGTTTGAATTTATTAACATATGTTTTATGTTGAATTGGGAGAAAAGAAATTGGGGGAAAAGACATAGTGTTGGGTCAAATGGGATTGGGAGATATGGGAATTGGGAGAAACGGTTTGGGTTAAATGGGAGTAAATCAAAATTTCAACTGAAATTGAAACTGGTGATTACGATTCACTCACGGATAGAGATGTGAGTCGGTAGTTTACCAAATACCGCGTAAATTACCGTTTTATATCTAACCGTAATTTTACAATGGTAATTTACCGGTAAATTACGGCGGTAAATTACCGTGGTAAATTACGAAACATTTTTAGTACGCATTAAATGTTCATTTTACACTTAAATGATCAATTATTTCTGTGTTTACTTCCAAAATGACTCACCAGGCGCTATTCGCTAGTCAGTACTTACAAAATTGCGCTAAAAATCAGTCTTTTAATAATTCTTTAATTAGAAATCAGAATTGAAAGGCCACGGCTGTCATCTTGGTAGCAAAAGCCGCAAATACGTGTAAAGGAGTCAGATAGTGCTCACAATTAAACTTTGTTTGAAGTAATGTATTGTAAGCACAGGAAAATATAAATTACCAAAAATTACTGACTGAACGGTAATTTTTGTTTTCCCAAAATTTCAATCGGTAATTTACCGGTAATTTATCAGTAATTTACCCGGTAAATTACCGTTTTTAAAAATTACGGTAATTTCACATCTCTACTCACGGATGTCATGGCGGAATCGAGAAAAATCCTTGCCGCACTGGGGAAAAATTTAAACAAAGAACAAAACAATGCTTCCACAGGAAGCGTGAACGCTCCAAGACTATGGCGAGCCAAAGCGGACAAAATTCGAAATTCGCTCTCCCTCCTTAGATATTTCGCGCTGTCCCTCCTTATAATACCCTCGCTCCCTCTCTTTAAACCTCGCTCCCTCTCTTTAAACCTCGCTCCCTCCCTTCAAAACTTTCCCTCTCTTTCAAAACCTCGCTCCCTCCCTTCAAAACCTTCCCTCTCTTTCTAAAACTCGCTCCCTCTCTTTAAACCTCGCTCCCTCCGTTCAAAACCTTCCCTCTCTTTCTAAACCTCGCTCTCCCTCCTTATAATACTCTCGCTCCCTCTCTTTAAACCTCGCTCCCTCCCCTTATAAAAGCCTCGCTCTCCCTCCTTATAATACCCTCGCTCCCTCTCCTTATAAAAGCCTCGCTCTCCCTCCTTATAATACCCTCGCTCCCTCTCCTTATAAAAGCCTCGCTCTCCCTCCTTATAATACCCTCGCTCCCTCTCCTTATAAAAGCCTCTCTCCCTCTCCTTATGAAAGCCTCGCTCCCCCTCTTTATAATAGACTCGCTCCCCCTCTTTATAATAGACTCGCTCCCCCTCTTTATAATAGACTCGCTCCCCCTCTTTATAATAGACTCGCTCCCCCTCTTTATAATAGACTCGCTCCCCCTCTTTATAATAGACTCGCTCCCCCTCTTTACAATAGCCGCGCTCTCTCCTCGGAAAAAACGGTCGCTCTCTCCCCTCAGTAAAACGGTCGCTCTCTCCCCTCAAGATAGCGTCCGCGCTTGCTTGTTTTTTATCGTTGCCTTCCACAGTACATTTTTTTGTTGGTATGCGCTATTTTGCAAAGCCATACAGTTGCGGTGAAGATATTCAAACAGCTCGCGCTACTTTGCAGACCGTAGTTCAGGAGACTCATACTGCAGAGTCTGTGTAGGTTGGAATTATATACAAATTATTATGGATAATTACAGATAATTATAAAATAAAGTGCAAAATAAACTAAAATCGTATTATCCATAATTTTTTCATGTAATAACATGCCAATTTTCTGGGTAATTTTAAAATAAAGTGGCGTAGCTTATGTTTAAAAAGACAGAGCTCTGGTGCTTAACTATGCAAACGTTAGCTCACACGATTGTCAGATATTGAAGAGGTAATTTCGGAAATTACTCGGGTACAAGCATGCTTGTTGTAGTGTTTTTTCGACAGTCATTTAGGCGGTCCAAAACAGTATGAAAATTAGTGAGTGCACTTTTCGGCAAATTGCAAAATGAATTAATTAATCTTCATTAACAAATTAATTCTAATATCAATTTTGTCTGTAAGTTGTACTCAAGCATTTATTATGCAACTTTAGAAATAATTGCTTTTGTGTTATGGTTTTAATTAACTTTGGTGGTTGCAAAATTCGAACTCAAGGTTACACAAAAAAATGAAGTGTCTACCCCCTCGCAATTAAGATTGTACGAACTCTACTTTTTGTTCTAATATCTTTATATTTTTGGTAATACCATAAGTTAATTATCCTCCTCTAAGTACACAAAACGCTATGCTTCCTATGGCAATAGTGTCTGTCTGGATTCCTTTACAAAGACCCTATACCCTATCCGTAACATGTATCAACTGAACATTAATACAAAATTGTGCTGTATGAGCTAGCGCTTCCTACATATTCTTTACTACGCTTTAGGCCTGAAACCTGCCTCGAACTCTTCAGAGAGAAGAATTTTGGGGTTCGGTTTGAAAAATGCTTTCCGCCAATACCCTACGCGAGAGATAAAAATACGAAGTTTTGAGGGGGGGGTTCACCTGCCAGCTTGACCACTAACAGAAATACTACTAGTAAACTCTCCCAAATTATAGCTCCACACATTTAGTAACAGTCTCGGCCGTTCGGTGGCTGCACCTCGACAGAATTTTCTCCCTTTCGATCTTAGAGCCATACAAGTTCTGACGTCACGCTACCCTGCCGAAGATACCCAGCCAAAACCCCGCATTTGTGAACTTAGAGGAGGATAATTAACTTATGGTAATACACAGGTTTTTTCTTCGTACTCGTAGAATCTTTTTATATCCAACTATGTTCAGTTACCTTTTCGTCGGTATTTGAAAATTTTGGGAAAAAATGTAACCGAAATATACCGGTGAATTAAGTTTTTTAGGATACGGCCCGCTAAAATGATCTGCTCTATGGGACTTTAACATTAAAGGGATAGAATCGGATTTATCTGAGTTGGTCACACTAACATTGGTTTTCTATAAATTAACCACCCCTAAAAACATGGGGGTCAGTAGAAATCGCGAGAAACATTTGTTAATTAAAATAAACGTGAATAAAAATTAAAATTTTGAACGCCCGATTTAAAATCGGCCACCATTTTCAACCCTTTACCTACGTAGGTAAAGTTCGGTCTCTGATTGGTTGGTAGTAGTTGGAATGAAAACTGTCGTTTAAGGAGTAAAATGTAGTAGGAACGAGAATCTAGGTCAGCTTGCCTGGTGCATCGTCGTCTGCTTATATGCTTAAGAATGTCAGACGAGAAAGTATTTCTGATCATTCCGGTCCTGAATCTGAAGATGAAAGTTCGAACTCTGATTCTTTGGATTCAGAAAATTCGGAACAATTTATAATAAACGAATCTGAGGGTAGTTCTTCTGAAGTAGAAGAATTTGGTGTGCAGCCATACTAATTCCCGTCAATCTGTATCATACTGCGCTCACAGAATGAATCCCCCTACCAGTAGGAAAAACACTACGGAGCCTTAGAGACTTATGACGTCGAAATTGGTAGAGACGAACTAGTAACGTTTTTCGGTGGTTCGACTCTGTGTCACCAGGTGCCCTCATGATCGCAAAACTAGAGCATTTTGGATCTTTTAATCGTAATTTAAAAATCATTAATTAAACTAAAATATAAAAACATATATATTTTCAGAATCCTTATTTGTCTATCTATCGAAATAAAGTAACCTTATAGGGATTTATTGCAATGAAATTAAAAGAAAGTATCCCTTTAAGCCTGGTTCACACCTGGCGAATTGAGAAGCGAACGGAGGAGCAGTTCGCTCGTCCGTTCGCCTAGTCTGACATATTTATGGCCATTCGCTCACCCCTTTCGCCCGGAATAGTTTCCAAACTATTTTTACGAGCGAATAGGTCAGCTTTGTCCGTATAAAATGTGGGTGGGTAGGAGGCCTTTTTATTCGCTGCTCAGCTCTTACCTATTATCGCCCAAAAATCTATTTTCTAGCGACCAAAGAAGATTTTTTTTCTTTCTTTCATCCTAATTGGCCTTATTTTTAAGCAATAGAAATTGTGTCGTTCTTCTGAATATAAGGACCCACTATTTGCAATAAACTCTCAAATGTTGTCGGAGTCATTCTCAACCACTTCTTATAATTGGCTCTATCATTCATTCTTAATTTCCACAATAGGTTATAGATACTGAATTAGTTACGACGTTTAATCAAATCCCATACAGTCCTTTTGAGTTTTTATTAATTTTGAGTTTTTTTATAAATCGGTAGTTATTTTTCCCGAAATTCCTAAAAATTTGGTTTTTGAGTAAGCGCAACATTATTAATTGTTTCAATTCCAACCTAACGAAACCTGCCCTATAAAAGAAGCAATATTTTGCTAAAGAAGATGTATTCGACAAAAATAATGACTTTCCAAATATAGTTAAAAACGTATAGAAAACATTTCCAATAAGAAACCGGCCTAACCCAACCTATTTTTTTCAATTCCAAACTAAATTAATTAATTAACCTTATTAACTATATTACAACCAAACCTAACGTAATTTAATCAATTCCAATTAAACGTAACCAAACCAAATTTAATCAATGCCAACCAAATCCAACCTTTTCAAATTTAATCAATTCCAACCAAACCTAACCTTATGTAATCAATTACAACTGCAACGAACCTAATCAATTCCACCTTACTAAATTCTGTATCTAAGAGCTATGGGAGGAACGTGGTTTTGGGGAAAATGGGAATCTGAAAAATTGGGAGAAAAAATCCGATTGGGAGAAATCAGAAGTAAATAGCAGAAGTGGCCCTTTGTACCTTTGGCTAGTGCAAGGCGTCGCGAAACCCCTCAAAAACGGTTCCCGCGCTCAATATTTTAAATAAACCAATCAGGAGGAGCCCAGAAAGTAGTTCTCATTTTCATTTGATCGCTACCTGGTGATAAGCTTCTCAACTATTTCAGTCGTCTGTCGTGAAATTCTATACTTAGAACTCGCGTGCCGTTCGTCAAATCTAAATATGAATATTTCAACTCAATGTGACAGGGTTGGCAAAAATCCGGATTTTTCTTGAAAAATCCACTGGTATGGGTTTTTGCTGGTTTAAACCGGATTTTATTGGATTTATCCAGCTTTTTTTAAACTACTCTCTAGTGCTTAATTTTAGCACTTCTATTTACATTTAGTGCTCTAGTTCTCTTTTGCTAGGCCGTCTGATAAAGTTGATAAAACTATAGACCTTTCCCTTAGAGATGAGTAGGGCCCCTGATTTAATCGGGATTTTTCAATCCAACCCGACCCATATCGGGTCGAAAACTATTTAAAACGTTTTGCTGGTCGGGTCGGGCAGGGTTATCATCCATCTACCCGGGTAGACATCTATATTATCTTCAATGGAGCAGGGTCGGGCCCGGGTAGACATTTTTTTATTACCTTCAATAGGGCAGGGTCGGACCCGGGTAGACATTTTTATTACCTTCAATAGGGCAGGGTCGGGCCCGGGTAGACATTTTTTATTACCTTCAATAGGGCAGGGTCGGGCCCGGGTAGACATTTTTATTACCTTCAATAGGGGAGGGTCGGGCCCGGGTAGACATTTTTATTACCTTCAATAGGGCAGGGTCGGGCCCGGGTAGACATTTTTATTACCTTCAATAGGGCAGGGTTGGGCCCGGGTTGACATTTTTATTACCTTCAATAGGGCAGGGTCGGGCCCGCGTAGACATTTTTATTACCTTTAATATGGCAGGGTCGGGCCCGGGTAGACATTTTTATTACCTTCAATAGGGCAGGGTCGGGCCCGGGTAGACATTTTTATTATCTTCAATAGGGCAGGGTCGGGTCCGTTTAGGCTTTTTTATGATCTTCAATAGGGCAGGGTCTGATAAATATTTTTCTAAATGCGCGGTCCGACCCAACAATTTAGCGTTGCGAAAAATTCAACTCAGTCTCACGAGTTTCGGGTGGGGCAGTGAGAGGAGGGCGCGTCAAACTAACCCACAATATATGGGAATCGACTTTATTATTATTTCGATGAAATAAAGAGGTGTGGGTCAAACCTTTTCTTCCATCTCACTTTATGGTGCCTATATTATTTTTTTTTTTGGAAAAATCCACTGGATTTTTCAACGTGGTTTAAACCGGTTTAATCCAGATGGATAAAACCGGACTGGATACCAGCGTGCCAACCCTGCAATGTGATCTTACATACAAAGAGCATAGTGAGAAGAAGACACAAACTGTATTTAAAGGAAAAACTAAAGCAAGTCAAACCAAACCAGATGTGAAAACTAAGAATATCTCTACGGAAGACTTAAGCCTTGGCGAGCTTGCAGATAGGGAAGGGGTTGAAATTAAGGATAATAATTTGAAAAATCCTGGAACTAATTTGGAAATTGGTGTTCTTGGCGCTAAACAACATTCAGCGGCAGTGATTGTTAAAAGAAAACTACAAGGTACTGATTTGTCTGATGAATGTGCAACTCCTCTGAAATATATGGGTGAGAATAACCCTATGGTTGGAAATGAAGCAGACGACTACTACCAATCCTGGAAATCCATGTATTCATCCGCGTTTTCCCGCCAAAATCACCTAGTTAGGACGGCGCGAAATTTTCCAGAAAGTGACGCCTCGCTAAATTAGTCTATTGGGCCACTTCTGCTATTTACTTCTGGAGAAATGGATATCTTAAAAATTGGGAGAAAAAAATCCGATTATTTCTCTGAGATGGGGAGAAATGGGATGGGAAAGTTGATTAAAACCATAACACAAAAGCAATTATTTCTAAAGTTGCACAATAAATGCTTGAGTACAACTTACAGACAAAATTGATATTAGAATTAATTTGTTAATGAAGATTAATTAATTCATTTTGCAATTTGCCGAAAAGTGCACTCACTAATTTTCGGACTGTTTTGGACCGCCTAAATGACTGTCGAAAAAACACTACAACAAGCATGCTTATACCAGAGTAATTTCCGAAATTACCTCTTCAATATCTGACAATCGTGTGAGCTAACGTTTGCATAGTTAAGCACCAGAGCTCTGTCTTTTTAAACATAAGCTACGCCACTTTATTTTAAAATTACCCAGAAAATTGGCATGGTATTACATGAAAAAATTATGGATAATACGATTTTAGATTATTTTGCACTTTATTTTATAATTATCTGTAATTATCCATAATAATTTGTATATAATTCCAACCTACACAGACTCTGCAGTATGAGTCTCCTGAACTACGGTCTGCAAAGTAGCGCGAGCTGTTTGAATATCTTCACCGCAACTGTATGGCTTTGCAAAATAGCGCATCCCAACAAAAAAATGTACTGTGGAAGGCAACGATAAAAAACAAGCAAGAAGGCCGGACGCTATCTTGAGGGGAGAGAGCGACCGTTTTACTGAGGGGAGAGAGCGACAGTTTTTTCCGAGGAGAGAGCGCGGCTATTGTAAAGAGGGGGAGCGAGGTTATTGTAAAGAGGGGGAGCGAGTCTATTATAAAGAGGGGGAGCGAGTCTATTATAAAGAGGGGGAGCGAGTCTATTATAAAGAGGGGGAGCGAGTCTATTATAAAGAGGGGGAGCGAGTCTATTATAAAGAGGGGGAGCGAGGCTTTTATAAGGAGAGGGAGCGAGGGTATTATAAGGAGGGAGAGCGAGGCTTTTATAAGGAGAGGGAGCGAGGCTTTTATAAGGAGAGGGAGCGAGGGTATTATAAGGAGGGAGAGCGAGGCTTTTATAAGGAGAGGGAGCGAGGGTATTATAAGGGGGGAGAGCGAGGCTTTTATAAGGGGAGGGAGCGAGGTTTAAAGAGAGGGAGCGAGAGTATTATAAGGAGGGAGAGCGAGGTTTAGAAAGAGAGGGAAGGTTTTGAACGGAGGGAGCGAGGTTTAAAGAGAGGGAGCGAGTTTTAGAAAGAGAGGGAAGGTTTTGCAGGGAGGGAGCGAGGGTATTATAAGGAGGGAGGGAGAGCGAGGTTTAGAAAGAGAGGGAAGGTTTTGAAGGGAGGGAGCGAGGTTTAAAGAGAGAGGGAGCGAGGGTAATAAAAAGAGGGAGAGCGAGATTTTGAAAGAGAGGGAAGGTTTTGAAGGGAGGGAGCGAGGTTTTGAAAGAGAGGGAAAGTTTTGAAGGGAGGGAGCGAGGTTTAAAGAGAGGGAGCGAGGTTTAAAGAGAGGGAGCGAGGGTATTATAAGGAGGGACAGCGCGAAATATCTAAGGAGGGAGAGCGAATTTCGAATTTTGTCCGCTTTGGCTCGCCATACAAGACCGACTCTCGGTGAAAGTGAAATCTTGAGTCGTTACGAAAGTCAATTCGCTCGGGCGGCGCTAAATACCAACGAGAGTAAAATCAACAAAACTAAAATGTTAGGTTAATATTGTTACATTTAAACATGTGTTAGTTAAATAAAAATAATTAAAGAAGGGAAAATTCAGTCTTTTTTGCCTTTATATCCTTGTATGTTTTGTTTTGTTAAATAATTATAGGCGGCTATAGCATTTTCTCCGCGTTGAAAGAAAATTTTACAAGCTGGAACGTCTTTTTTTCTCTTAATTAGAAGTATCTCTTTAAAGAAAAGAAAAAAATATATGAGAATCGGAGTTTGGAAAATTTGACCATGCCGAGAGATTCTGGAGAGGTTTATTAACAAACATGTTGAAATAGGTCAGTTTTTTTATTAGATATTTAAATAGTGACGTCACTAAAGGACATAAACTGATAAGTTTTTTATGTTCCCCTCTTTTTGCGATGTAGTGATAAGCTTTCTGATAAGCATTTTTTGGCTAAATGAGTCAGTTCGTATACCGGTCTCAAGGTGTTAACATGTTAAATTAACTAAACATGATTCTATTCTATGTAATATACAAATTAATAAGTTTAACCCAGGGAAATATAGAATTCGACTAATAAATTAACTATTTCAATATGCACAATTGCGAGTTCTTGTTTTGGCAACTGATTCACGATTTAAATTTCAACATGGTAGCACAGCGTGGTTGCCAACAGGAATAGTCAAGTGGAGTCTTTGAAACAAACAACAAGGAACAAAGGACTATTGAACTGGGTAATTGGTGTGTAAGACAAAATGTTGGTGAAATGTATGAAGAAGAATAGACCAAGGCTTATAACGATATAGTCAAGTGAAGTTATGTAAAGATAGACCAAGGCTTAATAATAAAGAAGAGTCATACACGTATGAAAGAATAATCAATATGTCTGACCACGACGAACAGAGTGGGACATTCTCATTTAAGAAACTCAATGATTCAAATTATGATTTATGGAAATTTGACATGCGTATGGCACTCTTGGATTTTGACTTATGGGAGTTTTTCAGGCCCGACCCAAGCCCAGCCCGGTTTTAGCATTTTGAATAAGGCCGAAACCCGGCCCGAGTCCGAGTACATACTTGGTTTTTCGGCCCGTGCAGGTCTCTGAACCACATGCCACGTAGCGATGCTAACGGTATGTCCTCAAGTAGTTACGGTGAAGTCTCTCTTAAAAACTCGAGATATGCCTCGCCATTTAGTCTGGGTGGTAGAAAATGAGGCTCTAATAAATGTGAGCCGACAATTACTCACCACACATTTAAACTAAACTGAACTTGGTGACTCCTAACAGTTGTTGCATGTGGGTTTATCTGACGCCATTCATGGTCATTGTGATAGTTCAAAATATCCTCACGGGAGAAAGATGCCTCATCGGTAACTAAAAGAGCGCGTGAGAATAGATGATCTTCAACTCTAGCCACAAACCACCGGCAAAAGTCTAGACGTCTAGGATAATCTGCAGGGTTAAGTGCTTGAACCTTGAGAATGTGATACGGGTGAAACTGATGCACTTTTAGAATTCTCCATACTAAGATGTGATTGACGCCTAACTGTCGTCCAACTTGTCTGGTATTAGTTGATGGGTCATACTCGAACATGGTAAGAACGTCTTGGTCGATGTCCTCGATGCCTTCTTGAAGATCTCGTTCCCGATCATTTCGTGGTTGTAGTTGACCCGTGTCCCTTAAGCGCCGGTCAACCGCCTCGAATGTTCGTCTATCCGGTACGCGACGTTGCGGAAATTGTTCCTGATATTGTCTTCGTGCCTCCATAAAATTATCCCGCACAAGTCCATACATAAGATGCATATCCGCATATTCTTCATAAGTGTACGCCATTATGTCACTACCGAGGGTTTAAGCGACTCTGTGACTTTGTGAACAACCGCATCGCACTTTATACCAACCGACCGCAATTTTTACGATCCGAGTAAAATCTTTTTGCTTCTGATGGTTTTACGTTCTGGCTTATGCGACATTTTCTTGGAGATGGTTTGCAGAAGGAGGTGTATTCAGAAAGTTCAAGCTCTTAACCATGCAGATTATCTTAGACGCCTATTGTTTTGGGCTAGATTTGAAGGCCATCACAATGACCATGAATGGCGTCAGATAAGCCCACATGTAACAACTGTTAGGAGTCACCAAATTCAATTTAGTTTGTGTGGTGCAGAATTGTCGGCTCACATTTATTAGGGCCTCATTTTCTACCACCCAGACTAAATGGAGAGGCATATCTCGAGTTTTTAAGAGAGATTTTACCGCAACTACTTGAGGACACACCGTTAGAATTGCTACGTGACATGTGGTTTATGCACGACGAGGCACCACCACACTTGAGCCGTATGGTTCAAAAACATCTCGACGCTACATTTCCTTTGAGGTGGATTGGACGAGGAGGACCAGTTGCGTGGTTGGCGAGATCTTCCGATTTGAATCCGTGTGATTTCTACCTTTGGGGTCATATGAAGGACTTGGTGTACAAGAGTGAAGTCCGTGATGTGGACGACTTGAGACAACGAATACTGGAAGGGTGTGAAACAATCCGAAACACACCAGGCATCTTTCAACATGTCCAAGAATCGTTCGTTAGACGGGCACATGTTTGCATTAATGTTTATGGTGGGCATTTTGAACAATACCTCTGAGACTGCTGCTAAATTTGTACATGTACGAATAAATGATACATTAACTGGAAACTCTTCTTTGTTTGTCACTTTGAAACAACTTTTATTAACCAGTCCTTGCACGCTTCTACCTTTAATAATACGCTTCTGCTAGAAAATGGCTCATTAGAATTCTAAGATGGGAGGGTATTGGAAGTGTCTAAACAAGATGAGCAAGCCGATATTTCTTACTCCACATTTGTGACATTTTTCACGTTTTGGGGGTCAATGTTTGGGGGCCCGTACCACCGAAACTAAGTGTTGTAGACCCCATGTTCTTTGACACTTTTCACTCAGTTTGACCCAAGGAACACACCCTTTAATTTATGACATGCTTATCAGAAACACCCTGTATATATTAAATCATTCGTTGAAAAATAGTTTCTTTAAATTTTTAGCAGATAATTTATCGTTGGGAAAAAGCAGAACTTTGTTAAATTTATTGAATGTGTCAAATATTCGTCCTAATGGGGAACTTTTTTATAAAGTTTTTAATAGTGAATATCCTTTTTTCCCGAAATTTTCGGTTTGACAATTATATTTGATGTATGAAACTAGTTCGGGACAATTAAGTTTGAACAATAGAAGCTCGTTTAGAAATAATATGTCGTTTTTGTCAGTGGCGCAAGACAGGTTTTCTCAGTTTAGTTGACAGAGATAGGATTCATAATTAAAGGGAATGGCTTTAGAAAAGTAGCGATACATATAATAGGTAAATGGTTTTGAACTTTTTCTAATTTATGAAGATTTTATTTACTACAATTTTTATAAATGACGGAGCAATACATTAACCGTGATTTAATTAGAGATTTATACAAAGTTAGAAAACAGTACCTCGAATTAAATTTTTAGCGATGCTAAGTAAGCAATTGAAATTTTTTTTTGGTAGTAGACAGTCTTACAAATATATTCAGCAAATAAGAAACGGTAGTCGAAGGTTACTCCTAGGTCAACAACAGTGTCTTGACGTTGAAGTGATTTTTATTGATTTTGTAGTCGAAAGCAAGTTTATTGCTTAATTTTCTGGTATATGAAATGACTGTTTTTGATTCATTTATCGATATGTTATTCTTGTTGCACCAATAGTAAATGATCAGGTCAGCCTGTAATTCTTCGCAGTTCTTGTCCGATATAATCAATTTACTTAATTTAGTATCATCTGCAAATTCCAAAATATCCGTTTTTAAGCACATCGGGATGATCGGCGGAGTAGATATTGAATAAGAGAGGGCCAATTGAAGAACCTAGAGGTGCACCACAGGTAACGTCATAAGATATCGATGAGATCATTTTCTTAACTTTTATGGTGCTTCCTTTCGGATAAATAACTTTTGAACCATTTAGCTCATTTTTTTAAGCCATAGTAGGATAATTTTTCTAAAAGTATTTGATGTGAGACTCGCTCAAAGGTTTTTGACATGTCAATATTGATTGAGTCAACCTGCCCTTTGCTCTAAATTACGGGTTTCACAGAGTTCCAGAAGGTTAACAGGTTGGTTTCTACGCTTTTCACTTTCAGGAACCCATGCTTTTGAACTGGCAGGTTTGGAGGAACCAGGCGTAGAGTTTCTTTTTCATAATGTAGTCGAAGACTAGGCTTAAGGAGCATAGCAACAATATTGAGCGATAGATTTGGGGGTCGACTCTGCAACCTTTTTTAAATATTGGTGAAACGAGAGAATATTTCCACGCGTCGGGGTATATGCCGCATTTAATGGACATATTTGTGATGAAGATAATAAGTGGGATTAGTGTATGCGGGCAGCCTTTGATAATGAAATTTGGTATTCCATCAATTCCACATGTTAATTTTGGCTTAAGTTTCTTAAAAGCGTTCGGCACATCCTGTGGTGAGATCTCGATTAATGAGAGCTCTTGCTGAATTTTATTTCTGGGGTTTAAAGCAAATGACAGGTCAGATTTACCTTCAGCCTATGTTGAGAAAATTTTGCACAGTTCCTTTGAAATATCCTTTGGATCACTTATGACACTACCATCACTTTTCAAAGTTATATCGTGTTGTGGGTTATTTAGCATAGAACCGACATATTTCCAGAACGCCTTTAGATTATGCTTAACATTTTTCCTCATTTCAGATCCGATATAGTCTCTGTCCCGCTTGAGTAAATTTCTTGATCAAAATGCGCTGTAATGTATATTTATGCTGGGCTAAGGGACTTTTCCTTTTGAAATGCCCGATAGTCCCATTTTCCCAAAAAGACCGGGTTACAAATGCCCAATAGTCCCATTTCCCCGAAAAAAACCTGATTTCAAATGTCAGATATCCCCAGTTTCCCAAATAGACCGGGTTTCAAATCTTTCATATTCCATGTCTCCCAAAAAGACCGGGTTTCAAATCTTCCATATTTCCATGAATAGCAGAGCAATGTATTAGTATGAAGAAAAAACAACAAACCAGGCCATGGTCTAAAATACGACCCGAAGTCATTCTTAAGAACTTGTATGTAATGGACGCACTTCTTTTTTTCTACTTTTATTTGCTTCTTAAGACAACTTTGGCAAAAGTGTTGCCACATTTTAGACTTACCGAATCGGTCTCAAAATTACGACAAATTGGGCAAGTGAATTGTTCAATTACTATACTCTTGAATTTCTGTACAATTTATAACTATGAAGAATTTACAAAAAACCAGGCCATGGCCTAAAATACGACCCGAAGTCGTTCTTAAGACGACGCACTTCAATTTTTTCTTCTTGACTTTCAAATGGCGTTTCACGCAGGTTAGTCAGAACATGTGCCTTCAATTTACCTTTACTGTATCCGCGATAAAATCCTGGCAAGTTATGCATATGAAAAAGTTTTGCCCTTTTTCCATAAATAGCTGAACAATAAGGGTGGAAAAAAACGAGGCCATGTTCTAAAATACATCCGGAAGTCGTTCTTAAGAACTTGTACGCAATGGACGCATTCTTTTTTCTACTTTTAATTGTTCTTTGAGACAAGTTTGGCAAATGTGTGGCTATTTACCACTACATTTGAAAAGTATGAAGAGAAGGTAAATATTATATTGAGTCCTCAAGCAAGCTGTTGAGACTATAAACGAATAAGATACTAATTCATAAATAGGTGGAGCTACTTGAAGGAAGTGAGGTTTTTGTAACTAAATTAGACAAACAAAAATTAGAATACAAATACCCTACACCATCTGAATTGATTAGTGAAATACTCTTAACACTGCATACTGAGTAGGAGCACGCGGAGCTCACTGCAGAAGGACGTTGTTCAGGTGTTTATGGAAAAGGTGAGCTCACTGCAGAAGGACGCGGAGAAAAGAAAGGAATCCCTACAAAGCGTTTAGAAGTTATTCTGGGTAAGTATTTATCTTATAAAAGAACTTAACTAGTATATTTCGATGTTATTTTCTGGTGTGATTAACCCATTGTTCTTCTCAGGCCTTGTTGCTCGGGAGTTAAACCACAAAAAGGGTGCTGTAAAAAGCCGTTCAAAGGTTACCTCCATTATCAATAAGAAATGTGCGAATGTCAGACGAGCTTTAAATAAAGGATCGAGCAAGCGATGCCAAGAGAAAAACACAGGACCAGAAGAAAATACGTCATCTGGACCAGATGATTCAAATGAAGAATTCATTGGGAAAGGCAAGTCCGTGGGCGTTGCGCAACAAAGTGAGTGACATTGATGGAACTGTTCACGAAGCCAATATCAATTAAATAAAATAATAGAATGCACGTTTATGGCGTGACTCAGCCTTATTTTCTCTTAAACAAAGACGACTTAAATTAACCCTCTAATCAGACTTCTCGAGAGCATCTTCCATTCAGATAAGTTTATTAAACCATATAAATTGTGCAGTTTTGGACCCGTCAAAATTAAGACAAAAGGTGCTAAATCACACCTTTGTAAAACAAAATGCAGCTGGTACCTGGATATTTGTTCCTTTCCACGAAAGACGAAACATGAGAAATGAGTTGCTAAACATAATTTATTCCACTTGCGGAAGTAGAACTGGTTTGACCAAAAATATTTCAATGTTGCGATCGTACAAGACCTTTGGCTTTATGGACAAATCATCCATAACAAGGGAGTCTAATGTCTCATGGTCGTCACTATCACTGTTTTATCATTACCTGAAGAATCGTCATTGAGAATTTCCTCCTCTTCGACTAGAAGTATATACTTTTGTAGATCTAACCTTGTAATGTAGCTTACTAAATTCTCTTTGTTCACACAAACAGTTTTTTACCGACTTCCCGCACGTGCGTGTTTCACTGAGGGTTTACCAAGACTTTCACAGGAACACACGTTTCTTCCTTTTACTCGACTGAAACTATGCTTACACGAGCAACTTAAAGCCCAGGCCACTGTTGATCCCCTTTCAAATGGTATTTGTTTTCAAATTTCACCAATTCCATAACTTTTATGGTTTTCTCGGAAATAAATGTAAGATAAATGCTGAAAGCGTTTTCCTTGCTTAATTCCAAACGTGACGTCAATATTTGCTGTCAAGTTCCATATGGTCGCAAAAATAATGTCTTTCTAATCACGAATACGTAGATTTACTATTTGCAATCTTAAAGAGGCCATAGATGCCATGCAAATATCTGATTTACTGTGAGGGGAAGCGCCAAAAGAGGCTGCGAATCTGTGTGGAAATGTTT
>JAEQBA010000310.1:113700-147547 GCA_019434445.1 Phalangium opilio | reverse complement strand
CTTCTATCGCGCTAAGGTGCCAATTCCATGTTTTGAAATATAACCCCACACTGGCACAGAAAACCGTCCGCTCTTCTGGATTGAATGAATGTTAGCCGCATCATATCGGGTCCCTTTCTCTCTCCACACTCTTACGTGATGGTCCGTAGATGAACAAAATGTTGATTCGTCGCTGATGACAACTTCATTCCATTCGTTCCTCCAGTGAAGGTGAGCGCGCGCAAATGCTAGGCGTTCTTGTTCGTGCTCTGGTTTGAGATATGGCTTCTCCGCGGCGATACGACTGTGTAGCCCAACGTCACGTGATCGGTTTCTAATCGTTGTTTCCGACGCTTCCAATTCCATGATGGATTTTACAGATCGAACAGTGGTGGTAGGATTATTCAAAACAAGAGCAGCAATAACGTCGTCTTCTTCTGCAGTGGTAACGCGTGGAGTTCCCGGTCTTGGTTTGTCTGTCAATCGCCCATTTTCACCATAAGCGGCTAGCCATGACCTCACGGTTGGCTTTGAACAGCCCAGTTGCTGCGCAATAAAAGGAACACCCCTACCAGCCTCATGTAACGCAACGAGCCTATTGCGTTCTTCCTGTGATAATCTTGGCATACTGACTGGTGAATGAGTGAGACAAACTGATAGTCTTTATATAACAATTTAAGGTAAAAAATATATTCTAACACATATTTGTTCTATTTTATTCAGGCAACATATATTTTTAAAATAGAACAAATATGTGTTAGAAAATATTTTTTACCTTAAATTGTTATATAAAGACTATCAGTTTGTCTCACTCATTCACCAGTCAGTATGCCAAGATTATCACAGGAAGAACGCAATAGGCTCGTTGCGTTACATGAGGCTGGTAGGGGTGTTCCTTTTATTGCGCAGCAACTGGGCTGTTCAAAGCCAACCGTGAGGTCATGGCTAGCCGCTTATGGTGAAAATGGGCGATTGACAGACAAACCAAGACCGGGAACTCCACGCGTTACCACTGCAGAAGAAGACGACGTTATTGCTGCTCTTGTTTTGAATAATCCTACCACCACTGTTCGATCTGTAAAATCCATCATGGAATTGGAAGCGTCGGAAACAACGATTAGAAACCGATTACGTGACGTTGGGCTACACAGTCGTATCGCCGCGGAGAAGCCATATCTCAAACCAGAGCACGAACAAGAACGCCTAGCATTTGCGCGCGCTAACCTTCACTGGAGGAACGAATGGAATGAAGTTGTCATCAGCGACGAATCAACATTTTGTTCATCTACGGACCATCACGTAAGAGTGTGGAGAGAGAAGGGGACCCGATATGATGCGACTAACATTCATTCAATCCAGAAGAGCGGACGGTTTTCTGTGCCAGTGTGGGGTTATATTTCAAAACATGGAATTGGCACCTTAGCGCGAATAGAAGGGAACCTTAATTCCGATAAATATATTGATGTATTGGAACATACTTTTTTTCCTCATGTCGTAGACAATCATTTTCCGGACGGTAAATTTATATTTCAACAAGATTATTCGAGTATACACAAGTCACGTGCAACCATGGCTAATTTGAATGAGAATGATCCGGAAATAGATCTAATGAACTGGCAAAGAAATTCACCCGACTTATCTCCAATCGAAAACGTCTGGGCGATTATGAAAAGGATTGTATCCCAGAACAATATAATTCCCAATGATAAGGACGAACTATTCACCATCATCCAGGCCGCATGGGAAGAGGTTGGCGAGCGGCCCGATTACATAAGCAATCTGTTTTCATCAATGCCGCAGAGAATGCAACAGGTTGTAAACGCCAACGGGAAAATGATCAAATATTAATCGCATAATGAAATTAAAAATGAAAACGTATAAATGTATTTATCCTAACCATGTTCATAATTAAGAATAAATGTTGGATAGTAATTAGCAAAGTGTCTTTATTCTTTATTTAACTTGTTATGTTGGTTGGGTTTTTCTCAATAAAATATATACACACTCTGCATTAATTGCGTCCTTACTTAACCTTCAAGGATTTAATACTTCGTGCAGCTCAGCAGATTCCATTGATTGTCAATTAGACCATAATTTGCCATCGGATACACTGCTAAGACTAGTGTAACTTTAGTATAATACTAATTTCGCATTGTAAATAAAGGGTTTCTTGAGAAAGGTTCGTCATCTTGATTATGGCGAATCCCAATTAGTTGAAGACAATGAACACAACCACTTTCTCAAATGTAGGCACCACTTTGTGACCCATGCTATACTTTGAGTGTGGGTATTCTCCTTTTCAGTGAACCTTTATTTCCTCCATCAAGCGGTTTTCAATGGGTGACATATTGAGGGAATTGGTTGGCCATTGAAATTCTAGATGGTTCTCTCCGAAATGCGCCGTTTTCAACCAAACGTTCGTGCAGACTTATGTTGAATCTGACATCAAGAATCGCCCACTAATCTAGCTAGAAATCTTTCTCCACCCCCTGGCATTTGCGAACCATAGTGGAACAGAATGTCGCACCCGTGGCCATATCTTCACCGGAGGAAGATTTTAAGTTTCATTCCACAATTGTTGATTATATCTTTGTGCAACATTAAAGGGTATCTCTATCCATAAGAATATGGCTCAAGGCATTGATTCCGTGGGGACGTGTATTCAGAAAATTGCAATTAACATCACTCTCCCTTTACTGGAATGTCATTCGGTAATTCGGACGAGCTATGCTCAGCTGTTCACCTTCTCTTTAAAATCATCCCAATCATTGACTGTACAAGGGTATATATGCACTTAATAATCTCGCATGCAGTAATATTGTTCTATTTTCTATGATTGTATATATGTGTTTAATCAGCTTGTTCTACGATTTTTTGAAGCTGTATTAATTTTGCATTTTAGTGAATTCGTTTGTTATCAAAACCATTGTAATTCGTATTTTCTAATGATGTTTTTCAGTAATGATTGCGTATTTTAACTGTATATCAATATTTTAGCGCGTATGAAAAAAATATAATTTTCAGTCAATCCTATAGAGGATTTTTAGTTTAATAATAATTAGTATTGTGCTTATGCATCATGTATTCTAGGTAATTCGTATTTTCGGATGTTTTTATTAGTAATATTTTGCATTTTAGTAAATTTGTTTGTTATCAAAACTAACGTAAATCGCTTTTTATGATGTTTTATAGTAATATTTGTTCATTTTAACTGATTGCCAGCTACCAAGTTGTGTAAAAACTGCCGTAATTCCCCTTTTATGATATTAAAATGTGCTATTGTTTTAACCCTGTAACTCAATAACCAATACACAAAAGGAGTACACCTAGAACCGCGTCGTATTCGAACCTTCTTCAATAAACTATGTAAACCCTATCTCAATTAAAACTAGTTCTTTAGTATAACATAAGCATACATGGAGAGACCTCAAAATCATACAATAATAACAACAAGGGAAGGGTAGGTGTAGAAAGGGCCTACTGAACCTATATAAATCACACTATAAATGTATACAATATCATAAAGATATACCAAATAATAACAATACAAAACATGAGTACACCTAGAACCTAGTCGTAGCTTAATGGGTACCTTTTGCAGTGTAAACCTTATCTCAATTAAATCTAGTTCTTGTAATATACTAAAAATATAAGGGAAACATAAACATACATGGAGAGACCTCAAAATCATACAGAGAATAGCATTACTAGAAGGGTGAGTGTAGAAAGAGCCTACTGAACCTATAGGATTACCAATAAATCATCCCCTAAATGTATACAATATCCTAAAATACCACTAGAGTTAAGTGACAATGAATACCTTCAACACCAATAAATTACGTGACGTCATACCGATACACCAAAAATCCTCTATAAATTCAAATTTCCCGCCAACAAAATCACGTGATACGTGACGTCATCAACCCCCCCCTTAACAATATTTTCCCCCTTCAGGTCCTGTACCATCCAGAGGAAAGAGATAGATAGAAAAGGGGGGCAACAAATGGGGCTACGTAAAGGAGGCCAGTTGACCGAATTAATTCGGTCAACTGGCCTCTACTCTCTCTGTTAAATCTCACAACAATACAAGTAGATTTTACTGATGAAATGTCAGTGCTTTCATCTATCAAAATACTAAAATGAATATTCTTAAGTTTGTTTACTAACTGCTGCTTATGTGATGCTCCTATCACCCTAGTTGATAAACATGTTGTTTTAGTCCTTTTAAGCATCATTTCTTGAGCAATTTTTGATAGATTTTCATAGCCTTATACCTAACTTATATTAAAGAGATAATCCATATGGAAGAGAGAGACCAAATAAAATAACGAACTGTTTATTAAACAAGTGAGAGAGTGAGAGTGATATAAATGATAACATAACATTGCTATTTATAGCAGTTACTAAAAAACTGTTTTAAGATATTATTAACCGGTTAAAAAACTAACATCGCATTTCTTAGGTTACAGAGTTAATATAATCCGAATAGATAAGAGTCGATTTCTCCAACACCCCTTCTCGACGATTATCGGATAATCCGGCTTTTGACATCAAGTGCTTTAAATTTTCTTTTGTTAAAGGCTTGGTTAACATGTCGGCGGTCATTTCCTCGGTTGGACAATAGTTGATATCGATGATGTTGTTTTCTCTCATATCCTTGAGGAAGTGGTATCGGACGTCAATGTGTTTCGTCCTAGCGCTGATCCGTTCGGAAAGACTCATCTTGATGCATCCTTGATTGTCCTCAAATAAGTAGGTTGGCGTGGTAGCCGGGAATCCAACATCTTCGAGAAGCTGTCGTAGCCAAATGACTTCTTGGGCGGCATGGGCTGCTGCGACGTATTCGGCTTCTGTCGATGAGAGCGCGACAGTTGATTGTTTCCGACTTGACCATGCGATCGTTCCCTGTCCGAATTGGAATAGGTATCCGCTCGTTGATTTCCGGTCTTGATGATCACCGGCCCAATCTGCATCGACGTAGCCGACAAGTTCTGGTGTTTCCTTCAAAGCTGGGAAATGAAGTCGGACATCTTTTGTTCCCTTGAGATAACGCATTACTCGTCTGACGGCCGTCCAATCTCTTTTTCTCGGCTTTGAGACGCTTCGGCATAGGTAGCTGATGCTATTATTATTATTGTTGATGAGGAGGGTACGCGCCCTAGCACCGATGCCAAAGGCATATTGTGCATCCTCGTAATCAGGCCTTGAATAGGCCTGTAGCTGCAGCGTAGCGAAGAATTCGCTCCACCGTGAGAGAGGAGACCCTCGAGGGTTCCAGGGTGTGTGAATCAAAATATTCTAATCTAAGCGAGGCGAAGTAGTCGCACTCGCAAAGTACGTGGGCGGATGTTTCTTCCTTCTCCTGACACGACCTACAGAGAGGGTCGTCGGCAAAACCCATCAGATGGAGGTGCCTATTAAGCCGGCAATGCCCGGTCAAAAGACCGGTGGCCAGCCTAATATCCCATCTGCCGAGCGAAATTAGGTCCCTAGCACGAGACCTGCAGGGACCATCGACAAACAACTTTGTCTGTCTCTGGCCCTCCATGCTGTGCCAGAGCTGATTTTGTATGACAGTCAACCTGTCATGCAGACACCGTTTGACGTGCCTGTAGGGGATGGGGACGGCCGGCTCCGGCCCCAAGAGCTTGGCCTCCGCACCCCTTTTCGCAAATCTATCGGCTTGCTCATTGCCATAATATCCGCTATGCCCTGGCACCCAGTACAGCAGAACCCTGTTGCAGGATGCCAGTCGCGCTAGCAGGTCGAGGCAGCTACGCACCAGTTGAGAAGTAATCTGACACTGGTTAAGAGCGTTCAGGGCAGCCTGACTGTCAGAATAAATTCTCACAGTCCGTCCGGTATACCCTTTGTTAATACAGTAATCTGCGCAATAACAGATCGCGGCAATTTCAGCCTGGAACACACTAGCGAAGGTGCCCAGGCAAGCAGAAAAGCCGACCCTTGTGGTTTGACAGTAATAGCCGGCGCCAGCGCCGGAATCAGTCTTGGAGCCATCGGTGAACCAAATGGTTTCACCCCCAGTGCCAAGAGGCAGCAGGTTAGTCCACTCTGCCCGACTGGGGAAGTGGATGCTGAATGGCTTAGTGAAATCAAAACTGGTAACGGTTTTGTCAGAGCACATCGTAAGCGACGGCTCAAGTGCGGCGTACTCCCGAAAGAGCTTCGTATGGCTGTAATCCCAAAGTCTTGGAACCCAACAGCCACTAATGTTGAGCCTGTAGGCTCCCATGACAGCCTCCTCCTCAATGAAGAGATGAAGAGGAAGCATTTCAAGGAGCACCTCCAGGGAAGCAGTTGGGGTCAATCTCATGGCCCCCGTAACACCAATGCAGGCAAGCCTTTGAAGCTTGCGCAGGGCAGCCTGCACCGTCTTAAGCCGGACCCTTGTCCACCAGACAAGTGCCCCGTAAGATAGTATGGGTCTGATGATCCCAGTATAGAGCCAGTGTACAGCCTTGGGGTTGAGGCCCCAAGTCTGGCCGACAGAGCTCCTGGTCCTCCAGAAGAGCATCTTGGCCTTCTTAATACACCGATCAAGATGCGGCTTCCATGTGAGTCTACAATCAAAAGTCACCCCCAGGTATTTCACCTCGGAGGACTTTGTCAGGACCTGGCCAAAGAAAGAGATATCATTGAACAGATCCTTAGTATTCTTCCTCGTAAAAGGAACAAGGACAGTTTTATCAGGATTAACGGTGAGGTTAACCGCCTGACACCATTGCTCCACGCTAGAGAGAGCAGATCTCATAAGCGCGGTGACAGTATCCGGGAACTTCCCCGTAAAGACTATCGCTACATCGTCCGCATACCCGAAGCAGCAACAGCCCCCAGCACCCCCGAGCCTCCCCAGGAGCTCGTCCACCACCAGGCACCACAACAGGGGGGAGAGCACTCCACCCTGAGGGCAGCCCCTGCTGGTAGTCACCCCTAGAGAGTCCCCAAGGAGGGACGCCGACACCTCGCGGTCGGAAAGCATGGACTTGATCCAGCGGCCAAGAGTGGCGCTGATGATAAATCTCTCAACAGCTTCAGTAATAACCGAGCTAGAGACCTTGTCAAAGGCCCCCTCGATATCGAGGAAGACAGCCAGTGAAATTTCCTGAAACTCGAATGCCCTATCCAGGCAATTCGTAAGGCCGTGAAGGGCCGTCTCAGTGGATTTGCCTTTTTGGTAGGCAAATTGTGAAGAAGAGAGAGGAGTTACCGAAAGTACCTCGTCTCTGATGTACCTGTCCACCAACTTCTCCAGAATTTTGAGGAAGAAGGAGGTCAGGCATATGGGTCTAAATGCTTTCGCCTCGAGATAGGAAGCCTTCCCGGGCTTGGGAATAAAGATGACCCTAGAGCGTTTCCAGTCACGAGGTATGTGACCGAGAGCAATGCAAAGTCTGTAGATCTTGCATAGCGGAGAGGCGATGTGGTCTAAGCCCTCCTGCAAAAGCAGAGGGAAGACCCCATCGGGTCCCGGAGACTTGTAGGGCTCAAAACAGTTGACAGCCCACCGACGGTCCGTGACATTTAGGCGCCGCCACTTAGGCGCTGGCTATTTAGGCGCCGCCATTTAGCCGCCAAGACAATTAGGCGCCGTGACAACTAGGCGCCGAGACAATTAGGCGCCGTGACATTTAGGAGCCGCGACATTTAGGCGTCGAGACATTACGTGCCAATAATTTTTCCATTATTTCTTCTAAAAATCCGTAATGACCTCTCAATTTGGCAACCCGTGTATTGTCCCTGTGCGTCACTGCATGGCTAAGTTCGCAATCCCCAATAAAGGACACGAAACCTTATTTGTTTTTACAAAACAATCTTAAAATAATAAAAAAAGAACATAACCTAACCTAACCTTAGTTAGGAAGTCAATGAAAATAATCAACAATATTTTGGAAAAGGCATATTATTTTGGAAAGTCAACGAACATGAACAACGATATTTTGGAAAAGGCATATTATTTTAGGAAGTCAGTGAAGATGAACAACAATATTTTGGAAAAGGCATAATATTTTGGGAAGTCAATGATGATAAACAACAATATCTTGGAAAAGGCATATTATTTTGGAAAGTCAACGAACATGAACAACGATATTTTGGAAAAGGCATATTAGTTTAGGAAGTCAGTGAAGATGATCAACAATATTTTGGAAAAGGCATATTATTTTGGGAAGTCAATGAAGATAAACAACAAAATGGTTGAACTCTGAAGTCAGTTGAATAAAAAGAATATAAGCCTAAAAGTGGCTCTGCCCCATTGGACCGAATCGCATTCGGCCGTAACCAGTCCCAATCAAAAGAAAAACCCGCACTTCTCCGGGTTTCGGATTCGGTCCATCGGGACAAGAATGCATGCTTATATACACCCGATGGAACTAAAATGAATTTAATTCCCTTGAGCGCAAACAATGCATCTTTGCAAGCAAACAATTCTTTGACTTATAATAAGCCTAACCTAACCTAACCTAACCTACTCTAACCTAACCTAACCTACTCTAACCTAACCTAACCTAACCTATCAATAAACCAATTACAACCAAACCTAACCCTAAAGTGATTTAAAAATGTTATAAAATATTGCACCTCAATTAAACCCGCCGTTGGGCTAGATTTTGAAATTATAGCCAAACATTTTCTGCCGAATGCGATTCTGTCCAATGAGATTCGGTTGAATGGGAACCCTCCTAAAAGGATTAGTCATGTTCCTTTATTAAATATCTCAAATCTTTCACGAAAATTTTACGGCAATGTCGCGGCGCCTAATTGTCTCGGCGCCTAAATGTCTCGGTGCCAAATTGTCGCGGAGCCTAAATGTCTCGGTGCCAAATTGTCTCGGTGCCTAAATGTCTCGGTGCCAAATTGTCGCGGAGCCTAAATGTCGCGGCGCCAAATTGTCGCTGAGCCTAAATGTCGCGGCGCCTAACTGTCCCGGCGCCTAAGTGGCGGTGCCAAAATGACCGGCGCCTAAATGTCGGCGCCCAAATGTCCCGTTCCGGCCCACCGAAGCTTGGGAATCGTGACAACCTGTCTGGCTACAAGCCAGTCTTCCCTCTTAGCCCTGTGCAGGACAGGGTAGAGAGAGTCAGGGTTTGTTGGATTGATAAAAGTAGAATCAGGAAAATGGACCTCCAGCATATGCTTGAGAGTCTCAGCCCCAGATTTAGTGTACACACCCTCCCGTAGCTTAATAGCATTAAGTCGATGTGTGCTGTCGTGCGCTAGAATCTTCATGACCCTAGCCGTGGCAGGACATTGGAGATTTGCTCACAGAAGGTCCGCCAGGAGTCCTTCTTAGCAGCTCTAATGGCCCTGTTGTAGGTGTTAAGGGACTGCCTGTATCCAGCCCAGTCACCCGTGCGCTTGGCTTTGTTAAAGAGCCTGCGCGTGTATTTACGAAGCCGGCTGAGATCCGCGTTCCACCAAGGGACAAGCCTCGAGCGGTTGACGGTCTTAAGTGGGCAGTTCCGGTGGAACGACTCCATGATGGAGCACTGTAAATCACCAGCAGCGCGATCAAGATCCTTAGGTGAAGTAAGTTTAAGAGTGTGACCCCCTCCGTAACGTAGGATTAGGTCTTCCCTATAGCCGGACCAATTAGTCCGTTTTGCGTTGCGTATCTCCGTCCCCGCCGGGACAGAAGTAATCGCGACAGTAAAGCAGATGTGCCTATGATCCGACAGAGACGGTTCATTTGACACATGCCAGTTAGACACGGAAGACACGAGGTTTTCTGTGGCTAGCGTGAGGTCAATGACCTCCCTTCTATTAGAAGTAACAAAAGTAGGTTCATTGTTTTGATTAAGAATATAGAGTTTACAACCAACTAAATATTCTAGTAAATCATCACCCCTCTTGTTGCAGTCAGAGCTGCCCCACGTGATGTGATGAGCATTGGCATCGCAGCCAATGATTAGTTTGTCCCCTCTCTTTTCACATTGATTGACCAAATTGATCACCTCAATTGTCGGGAGAGAGTCCGCGTCGTGGGCAAAGTATGCGGAGGCAGCCGTGATAGTCAACTTGGCATGCCCAGTGGCCAGGACTAGATTCACGGCCGCCGTGTCCTGGGACGTGTACAGCGGTAGAGAGATACAACAAAGATCCCTCCGAACCAAAATACACGCCCTAGGTCTAGCAGCAGTTTGGTCATAGAATAGTGACCCCGCCGCGTCAAGACCGAGGATTTTGCCATGGCAAATCCACGGTTCTTGTATGAGGGCCAGATCAAGACCCTCTATAGCAAACCTCCTGCAGAGTACCGCAGAGGCCGCCTTACTATGGTGCAAATTGATTTGAATTGCACGTAGCGTCCCCATGGTCCCTAAGAGAGGGGTTCAGAAGGGACCTAGCTACACCTCATCGGTCCCGAGAGGGCTAATGGCACCTCCCCCCCCCGACAGGCGAGCTCCCAGTCCCAAGATCCTCCCCCTCACCAGGACCACTAGAACGCTCATCGGCTGAACCCCGAAGGGTCCCATCCGATTCTTCCAGTAGGGTGGACTCATCCATGGAAGAACAGACTTCCGAATGAGCCACCCCCCCTCCCCCTCTGTGCCTAGAGCGACACCAGAGAGCTCCTCCGCGAGATCCCCCATCTCGCTAGTCCCACCCCCCGCCGCAGACTCGGCTACAGTGGTTTTAGTGGTTTCCGTGTTCTGAAGGAGTTTGAAGGAACCCTTGTCCACTCCAGTATAGCCCACGAAACCAGCATTCTTAATGGCTTCCAATGAGGAGCCATCAATTAGCAGTACCCAGTACCGTACGGCCCTGTCCACGTACGTCCGGATACATTTCCAGCGTTCAGTGGCAAAACCTGCATTAAGGGCCTTTAGGCGCCGAAACAGCACCGCCGGCTCCTTAGTGATCTGGTCCTTGGTGCGGAACATTACCTTAAACGGCTTAGGGAGTTCGCTAGCTCTCATTACTGAGAGCACCGCATCCCCCACCACCGAGTAGGCTAAGTTGTCCTTCAACCATTGCCCAGTGAACGAATCCTCACAGGAGTATACTAGGGCCCCGGTCGTCAGGCTAAAGTTCGCAAGGCGCGGTAGAGGGCTCCCCGAAGGTATCCCATCCAGCGCCCTTAGAATCGCCTTCTGAATTGGGCCCACGTCTTCCTCCGTGATGACCGCCGTCGGATAGCCTTTTTTGACAATGGCCATCTTTTCTGAGCTGGCGGCGTCACTATAGGACTTAGCCTTTTTCGACGCCGCCTGCGAGGTACTTGGTGAGGGAGTCGAATCCTCCGCTCTGGGCCTCTTCATTGGGTTGTCACGAGCCATCGCACCCCCAGCGGGGGTGGAGACCGTTTCAGACCCCGATTTGACCTTTTGCCGAGCAATCCGTCGTTTGAGACGACGACGCACGGTACGTTTCGAGGGCTTGCCAGACACACGCACCGATAAATCGGCACGAGCATCGCTGGATACAAGCCCTTGTGAAGTGGTATCAGTGTGGGTTCTGCCTTGAGCAGACCCCTGCACCGTAGGTTTGGTAGTGTTAGAGTTGTTTTTATTTGATTTATCCATGGGAATCCCACGAGTAAGGGGGCAAGTAAAAGGTCACCACCCGGTAGTCCCCCACCCGGGTGGAAGGCTAGATACAACGGGGTGTCGCCCGGTGCCCCGAGGGGATCGTTAGCGATACCGTAGTTTTACTTCCCCAGTACCATGCAGCCCTCGGCACGATGCCTCAACACCTTGGCTTGGGAAGGGCGCGTATCCGCTTAGCCCACACAACGTAGTGGTTAACCAGCTCTCACCACCGAGGAGGTGTGATACTCCGCATCGATGAGGACCCAAGCTAGCGTGTGTGAAGTTAAAAACACGAGCGGGAAGCCAAAGCAAGGGGGGGAAAAAGAGACACCCCATCTAGCTTGCGTCCCCAACTTCGAGAGCCATTAAGTCTATTAACAATTAACGAAAGCACAGTACTTGTAAAGTACGAACACATTATCGAAAACGAGATTGTGCACAAACACACAAACGTAGTTATCGCTTGTTTCACAACAGCTATGGCCCGATTACATTTATTAAAACATCTTGAAAAGGTCGGAGAGCTTTGTTTTTATTATGACACGGATAGTCTAGTGTACCTCTCGCCAGACGGCGCTCATTTGCTACCGACAGGCGATTATTTAGGGGAGCTCAAAAATGAATTAGAGTCCTATGGACCGGATGCCTATATTTGTGAATGGGGGAGTGGTGGACCCAAGAACTATTCTATGGACATTCTAGACCCTAAAACCGGCAAAATAACTAACATTATCAAAGTTAAAGGATTTTATTTAAACGCCTCTACAGAAAATTATATAAATTTTGAAACAATGAAGAAACTACTGGGGGTAAACAATGAAAGTGAGCCTCTAATGAACTCTGTTCAAGTCCCTATTGGCCCTCAAATCAGACGTCTGCAAGATCACACTCTGATCACGATCAACCAGACCAAAACATATCAGGTCGTAGTGGATAAAGTTAGAATAATATCTGATTATAAAACTGCCCCATACGGTTATATTAAATAGAATCATTGACATTTTCGACATAAGTTACTTGTATATATTTTAGATACCCAGTATCAGTATTTTAATTAGTATCTCAAGTATTATTTATAGTAATATTAACGTATTTCAACTAGTAACATGTAACAATATTTTAACGAATACGCAACGTTTTTGGTCCTATTTTTTTGCATTTAGTAAGCTTTTTTAATTAATATATATTAGCACTTTAGTCAATAAGTATTGAATTGTTTTGTATACGTGTAATTTTTATTTTTCGATGATAATTATAGTAACGTTTTTAGCCATATCGTAGTATACGATAGGCTCTTAGTTTGACCCGAGCCGTCGTAGGTTTTTTAGTAATATTTCGATATTTTTATCAGTAATCGTATATCAATATTTTAGCGTGTATAGAAAAATATATTTTTTCGTCAATCCTGTGAACCTTTTAGTTTAATAACTAGCCTAATATTTGTACTAAAATCGTATAATAACCATTGTAGCCTTTAAATCCTATTAAAAGTAGTATTGCTATATTTTCTATAAAGGTACAAGGGTATATATGCACTTAATAATCTCGCATGCAGTAATATTGTTCTATTTTCTATGATTGTATATATGTGTTTAATCAGCTTGTTCTACGATTTTTTGAAGCTGTATTAATTTTGCATTTTAGTGAATTCGTTTGTTATCAAAACCATTGTAATTCGTATTTTCTAATGATGTTTTTCAGTAATGATTGCGTATTTTAACTGTATATCAATATTTTAGCGCGTATGAAAAAAATATAATTTTCAGTCAATCCTATAGAGGATTTTTAGTTTAATAATAATTCTAGGAGAGCGATAGCTCTCTTAGATAAGACCTCATACCGACTTTAATGTATAAGGATGGTTTTTTGATTGGTTATAACTTTTTTTATATCGTATTAACTGCTTTGAAAAAATTCCACAGAACTACAATTCGGGCCCTCAATATGTGGTTAAAATTTCAAGAAGATCCACCCATTAGTTTATTGTATAAAAAATAAAGTTGCTAAGGGTGGTTTTCATTTGCATAAATTTGTCAGTGTTTTTGGTGAAAAAGTTAAATTTTCCCATAGAAATAACATGGAGTTTTTTTCAAATTTAGCCATTTTGTGGCCACCTTTTTGACATGAAATATTCGTTTGTTACGTTTGGGAACGGTTTTATATCAAAATTTAAACCTTTTTCTAGGACCATTTTTAAGGTTTTTGAGAAAAATTAATTTTAAGTATGTTTAATTTTAAATTTTAAAAACTACCCCAATCTGCGATATTTTAGCATGGATACGCTGTTTTATTGGTAAATATCAGCGCGACCAATATTGGCCTTTTTTTAAGTATAGTTGCGTCATAATAATCCGATTGTTTTTCCTTAATGCCTTTTGGTTGAAATGGCCTATCGATAGTGAGATAAGACTGCTTTATTATTGCCGCCGTGATAAATTACCCCGTTTGTGGCCGCCATTTTTTTAAGGGGAAAAAATTTGAGAGTGGGTTCTTTTTCGTTGCCATTTTCATATTTTTTGAAGATTTGCTCATGGATGGATTTTAAATATAATATAAAGTAGGTTTCAAGCTTTAATATAAGCCTAATTTCATAATTTTCCACCTTTTTATTGTCCCACAATCTATTTCTAAACTTGGCACTTTTTTTAAGGCGGTGAAATTGCGCTAAGCCTTGGCTTACCATTAATTTTTGCCGTTTAAAAAATTTTTACCTCTCGTTGCCCGTTACTTCACCTTCTCGTATCGTCGTACTTAAGTTTAGACTTTGAAAGTAGTGCTTTGTTTTCTTAAATATTACTTAATTGTATAAAATTTCAATATTATAATTGCGTAAAACGAATTCAATGTTGTTTGTTGATGGGACGCGCCTAGCATTTGAATTTCGTTCCCTCCCTTTAATGGGCCGGAGAATTTTTCTTTACCGCCGCCTTTCGGTCCTTCAGACCTGAAAACAGCTGTAGTGAGAAATTTTATTTACTATTCTGAGAGAGAGAGCTCTCTCTCAGATATGACTTCATACTGCTCTTAATGTATAAGGAGGGTTTTTTGTTTTAAATGTATGCGCTCAGTGTGTTGTTGTGTTTGCATTTTAATGCTTCTAATCGTTGTGCGCGTCGAGGTTTACGAATCCAACGTGTGTTACGAAATGAAAATCAAGGGTGGATACTAGTATGATTTAGGCTTTAAAAGGAATTTGACGGCGACATGCAGTCAAGCAAAACGGTATTAGGCCTTGCATATGAAAATTTAAACCTTTTTCTAGGACCATTTTTAAGGATTTTGAGAAAAATTAAGTTTAAGTGCTAAATTTCATGTCTTTTTGCAAACTCTACGCATAAGGGTTTGTTAACAGGTTTCTAAACTGGTGTCACCGGCCAATGATAACAAATACGTACATCATTTTGTTCGATGAAATTGCTGGTAAATTAATCGATAGATCACACGATCACTAAACCCTGTCAACAAACCAATTAATATTTTTTATTCGGACTCTTCCAATCATTTTTGTTGGGTAGCTATTAAATTTTTTATTATTTTTTTAGTGCTTATTTTTAGTTACCTAAGAAAAAATTAAACGATGACCAGTTTATTTATATAATGATTATTTTAACAAACCGTGTCACCAAAAAAACCAGAGCTGTGCTAATTAACTGGCAACTAATTGAATTGGAATTAGCAATTGGACAAATATGACTTAATTAGCAATTAGGCATAGAGGCTAATTAAATCCCTTTACACACTGATAAACAAATAAACCCTGTCAACCCCACTCTTGGACTACGGGACCATCTAGTAACGTTTGTTTAATCGAAACCACACCATTTATTTGCTTTAAAATTCGACAAAATTTCATTGAGTTATGAAGATTGAAGAAATTGATTAACGCGAGTTGATAAAGAAATTGTTTCATTTATTAATATTTGCTTACAGCAATTAATGATACATTCATATTGGTATAAATTGTTTATTTCTGTTAATAGGAGTTAAAGGGATAAGAAAATGTTTTTATGAAATATATTTGTAGCTTCAAACGGGTCAACCATTTTTTAGATAACTGGAAAACTAAATGGTTTTGAATCAAAAAGAATGGAATAAGGAAGGAAAAGTTAGTTTATTTTTTCAAAAGATAACAAAATGGTTGGGAAATCATTTCCTATGTTCAAGGGGTAATGAAATGACTGGTAAATCTTTTCTTCAGTTAAAAGGATAATATTTATTAAAATGGATTAATTAGAACGAACATTAATTTATTAAAATGGATCAAAAAGAATGGAATAATGATGGGAAAGTTAATTGAATTTTTTAAAAAATAACAACATGGCTGGGAAAATGAGTCTTCAATTCAAGGGATAAAGAAATAACTGGGAAACGTTTTCTTAAGTTCAAGGGATAAAGAAATCACTGGGAAACATTTTCTTAAGTTCAAGGGATAAAATTTATTAAAATGGATTAATTAGAACGGTCCTTTAATTTATTAAATAGATGAATTTTGATGGAAAAAATTATTTGGTTCAAGAGATAACCATTTTTAAGTCAAGGAATAACGTAATTGCGGGTCAAAAGTGTCTTAAGTTTAAAGCAAAGCGCGGGTCCAGTGGATCCCCTACAAGTTGACTTTCCTTACGAACTCCAGTTTTGGCTTGGAGAAGGCAGGAGGCATTTGTGGGCGGGATTTATAAGTGCCCATATAAATCCCGCCCACTAGCCTTTGCCAAGCCAGAACGGGAGTTCAGGAGGAAAGCAAACTTGTAGGGGATCCACTGGACCCGCGCTTTGCTTTAAGGTATTACAAAATGGCTGGGAAACCATTTCTCCCGTTCAAAGCATAAACAAATGATTGGGGTAACCATTTATTATTTTAAAGGAAATAAAACTTTTCTAAAATGGATTAATAAGAATGGAATATTAGTCCATTAAAACGAATTAAAAAGAATGCAATAATTTTGGATGAAATTAATTTATTTGGTTAAATGCTTTTTGACAAAAAAAATGAATGAAAATTAATATGGTGATGATGCTACAAAAAATATAAGAAAAAATATATTAATTATCTTCAATGAAAATTTTTAATTGAAACTCAAGAAAAGAATTGAGAATGCAAAAATATTTAAAACTTAGGCTTTCAAGATATTAATGAAAAAAAAAACCCCAATAGTAACTTCTTTTCCTGTGCCCCAATATAATAAAAGTGTTAACTTTTTTAAATGTGGTTTAATACTTACAAAATATTTACAGTGATGTTTCCATATTGTTGGTTGGGATGGTGGTGTTTGGGGTGGTGGTGGTGCTTGGGGTGGTGGTGGTGGTGCTTGGGGTGGGGGTGGTGGTGCTTGGGGTGGTGGTGGTGGTAGTGGTGGTTGTGGTGGTGGTGGTGGTGGTATTGACCGGCAACGGGTCGTCTATCATGTAACCGTATATAAGACAACTATATATATATGCTTGAGCCTTTAACACCTTTGGCTGATTTGTGTGCGATATACTTTTTTATATATTTCATTTTGGTCTTACATGCAGAGATTCTCTGCCCTACAATTTCAGTCTAATATCCCCTTTTCTCTAGATACTTTTATACCATAGAATATCTTTCTACCCCATTGCCAATATTAGAACAAAATTACGCTATGAAAGCCATGGCAATAACAGGCTCTAACTAATTTTGCTTGCATTAGGGCTACCTAGGGATAGCAGGGAACTTCACTGTCTTTTTTATTTTCAGTAGGGAGCTTTCAGATGGGATAGTAGTACGTCACACCCTCCCAATTCTTACCGCTGTTCTGGTAGCCATATTGGGTGGTCTCGGCTTCATTCCTGCTTTAAACCCTCCAATATGGCAGCGTAAATTATGTCACGAGACTCAGCTCCAACTGAAAGCTCTCTATAACATTTTATTAAATTTAAAACTAGTTTCCCTAAATGAGACCTTTAACGAAGTGCATAGAAGTTTTTAGGTAGCCCTGGGAAAAGCAATCGAAAATATTTAGTACCTCGGTTTTGCGGACACTCCCGCATTATGTGGCCGGCCTGTTTGCACTTATAACAAGTGCGGACCCATTGCCACCGTCCGCGACCGCCGCCGCCGCCTAGTCCGCCTCCGCCGTAAAAGTAGGCATTTACCACTTTTATATTTTTGCCTTCCATTACTAAACCCAAACCGACAAACAAGAAATTTCATTGAATAATTTACAATCAATTACTTTCTATCTAGTTTAAAGTTTAACAATAAATTTAAACATTATAACTTCAAATTTTATGACTTAGCTTCAAAACCCGTTAATTAATAATTTTAACTATTAGAAATTGTGTTTAAAACATACTTACGAGGTTGATATACGCTAGCTTGCTTTAAATGAAGTAATAGCTTTGGCAGGGGCTTTGGTAACAGTACTTTCCCGCCAAAAAAATTCCCTGGGCTGGAAGCCCCGCCATTGGGAGGCTTGACGTTTCTCGTAACCCTAGCCGATCGCCGCGTACGTTTTAACCTTAATGCTGATGGAGTAGAAGCCAGTGTGTACAGACTGGTGTCCATGTGGGATGGACAATGACCAGAAGATGGTGGTGCTTAGAAGCCAGCGTGTACAGACTGGTGTCCATGTGGGATGGACAAAGACCAGAGGCTGGTGGTGTTAGACAGGCAATGGAGTAATAGCTTGAAGTGTAATAAATTTTCGAAATTTCCGGAAATTGATAATACGTTTGCTCCGATTTTCAAACTGCGAACGCGGTCCCCTGGGGGGTAAGTCAATAACAACAGACAGACAGACAGGCACATACACACACAAACACACAAACAGACACACAAATCGTTACAGAACCTCTCCGTGACATACGTCACTCGGAGAGGTAAAAACCGAGAATTTCAAAAGAAGTTGCTACAAGTTCAAACTCCGATTCGGAATTGGATGTTCCAAGGTCGAATGAAGAAAACAGCAACTATCAAATTGAACAGAATGATTTTATTGAGGACTTGGATGTCACTGTAGAAACAATACCTGATACGTAAGAAATTAATTATATAAGTCATGAAAAACAATTCTATATTTACCGGATATATTAAATGATAAGGCTATAAAACAGTGATGAGCACTTTTATTTGTATAAATATTTATCGGTTTGATATCATACCTATAAATTTTTTTTACTCTCATATCATTTTATTGAAATAAGTATCAATATCAATTTTTTTTCTTACAACTGTAGGTAAAGTATCAAATAATAAGTTTCATTCACCTTCTTGAGTATTATCACTATCTTTTTCAAATATCTCAATTTAAAAACCTTGACTATACTATCAATAAGTTTCAAAATATTTATATTTCATAAATACTACCAAGTATACTATCAAACTTCAGCTGAGTAATTCAAATTAACTATCAAATAATTTTCATGACAGTGCTAGCCAGCAAGCGACGTTATTTACACCAGTGACGCTACCCCCCCTTCTGGTCTGCTACCCCTTAACCGAGAGTGAAGAATTTAATAGTTTTCCATGGAAACATAGATAATATATTTGAGGAAAATAGGGCTTAGCCGGTGGGAACCTGCACTGCAGGCTGCACCGTGGAAGTGCGGGAAGTTTCAATTAGCAGCCGTTTATTCCTTTGGAAGTTTGTCTATTGTGGGAAACCATCCCTTCATGCCTCACTCACGTGCAGTGTTAAGAAGGGGAGGGCTCCGCTTGTAAAAGCAACGTAAAGGGGAGGGTTGAAGTATAAGAGAAGAAATTAGTTCAAGTTTCCAAAAAGCTCTATTTTAAAGGGGGTCCAATGCTTTCGGTGTGTTTAGTCAGTTTACCGCTTCGATCAGCTATTAACTATATCTCTTAAAACTGTAACTATAAACTATCAACTATCCGAAGCTCGTTATTAATCAACTATCAATCAAAAATCAAATCAAATAGTCTTAAAAATACGTGAATCAATAAAACTATCAAATATTCTTAAGGTTTTTTAACTTATCAGATCAAAAATATTTCCATCCCCCTTTTATTAATATAATAATGGCCATAAAATATCTCTCGAAATTAACTAAGATGTTAGGGAATTTAAATTGGCATGGCTTATCCAGTTTTGTAACATTTTTATTGAGATTAATTCTCAGTATTATTTTAAGAGGCCTTGATGGCTCAGACTTAGAAGTTAGAAGCACTTCAAGTTCGCTTGATGAAAATTATGAGTGCAATATATCGAATGAAAATCGCCCAAAAATGACATGGTAAAATATTTTTTGGTATATAGAGTAATGGCAGTCCTCCACCTTTGACTATATTAAGCTCTATGGAGAGATAACATGGGGTGCGTATAACTAAATTTCCAACTTTAATTTCTGATCCATAGGATGAACCAATTTATGAAGGCTCATCTGACAAAAAAGGAGAGTATGCTCCTTATATCGGCCCATATCTTAAGGCATCACGCATCGGAAGAAGCTACTTCTAGTTTGCTGCAATTAATTAGATGGCATTTACCGCAAAATGTTTCCACATCTTTCCCTATAACAAAGTATCTTTTCCGTAAATACTTTCAAAGCCCAAAAGCTTTGGTTAAGCCATATTTTTACTGCCCAAATGACGCGTGTAAATCTAATTATTTTGGGGCCAGAGATAGAAGGTCAAACTGAACTATGCTGCAATATTTGCAATTCTGATTTTAATGTGGACCATTTGCTAAATGGTGGAAGTTATTTTTTAGTATTTGACGTGGAATCTCAAATCAAAAACTTATTAGAACTCATCAGTCCCGAGTTAAACGAAAAATCTGACTACTTTAATATTTGTGATATTACGAAATCTTCAAAATGTTGTAGAAGTAAAATTAATGACCATGACGTGTCAATAACATGGAACACAGACGGCGTTCCCATTTTTGAATCATCAAAATTTGACATATGGCCCCTACAGTTTACTATTAATGAGTTACCAATAGGAGCTAGACAAAGAAATACTCTTTGTGCTGGCCTTTGGTTTGGACAAAAAAGCCTAATATGAACTGTTTTTTGAAACCTTTTGTTGAAATTATAAATGCGCTTTCATTATTTGGACAAACAAAAATCAGAAAAAAATAAAGTCTCGAGAATTTCCAGGGCCATGCACTGTTGACACCATAGCTCGGTGCTCAATACAAAATATGACGCAATTCAGTGGAATGTTTGGTTGCCCATGGTGTTATCACCCTGGAGTAATGGTGGAGAAGGGGAAGGGCAAAATAAGGGTTTATCCTTATAAAAATTTTGAAAATATAGAGGCGTGAACAAAGCTGTCATATCTTGAGGATGGCACAAATGCAGTGAACAACGCGGAAATTATCAATGGTGTCAAAGGGCCATCAGTTCTATTAAAACTTAATCAATTTGACTTAATAGAAGACATGGTCGTAGATTATATGCACTGTTTATGTTTGGGTGTTATCAGAACAACCACAAATTTGTGGCTGGACTCTAAGTCACACAGAAAACCATATTACCTAGGCAGAAACATCGCAGAAGTGGACACAAGACTCCTTAAAGTTAAAGTACCAAAAGAATTTTCGAGAAAGCCAAGGTCATTGGAAGAGCGAGCTTATTGGAAAGCGTCAGAATGGAGAGCATGGGCCTTGTTTTATTCTCCATCAGTTTTGAAAGGACTTTTTCCCAGTCAATTTTACGGTAACTGGATGAAGTTAGTTATGGTATTTCACCTATTATTAGCAAGATCAGTGCCTGTTAATTTGCTCTTTCAAGCGAGAAAAACTCTCTCGGAATTTCTCGTTGGGTATGAAAATCTTTATGGCATTGAAAACATGCTTTTCAACATCCATCAAGTTAATCATTTAGTTGATTGTGTAGCTAATTGGGGCCCACTTTGGTCATTTTCTGCATTCCCATTTGAATCAAATAATGGGCGGTTGCAAAAACTTTTCCACGGTACACAGTATGTCCAAACTCAGATCTCTCAGAAATTTTTGTTTTTGCAATTCCTACCTACTCTAGTCTCAAGAAATGAAGTTTTTAAACAAAATCCCTTGCTTGCAAAATTTTTCGGTTTATTAACTAATAATTATTCCCAATTCTCATCACAAAAAATTGAATCTGAAAAAACTATTGTTTTGGGGAAAGCATTGCCTGCAAATCAGTCGGCTGATGAAAGTGCGTTATTAAAGGAATACGATATTGAGCCTTCTTATACACTTTTACACAAAAAAGTTACCATAAATGGATTGGTTTTCAGTGCAAAATCTAAAAGTACGAAAACAGAAAACTGTTATTTTTCCACCGAAAAGGAGGATATAAAATGTCTCAAGATAAGTCAAATTTATTCCACTTCGAACGGAAAAGTTTACATCTCTGCCCAAAACCTAAAAAGTGTTCAGTTTAGCGATTTCAAAATAGTAGAAAACGGTCTACCAAAAATACTTCATCCATTTGAGGTGACAGAAAAGAAAAAACTTTTCTCTTGAAAATGAAAAATTAAACAAATGTTTGAGAATTTGCAAAGAATCAAAAGAATACCTTATTAAACTAAACGTAGTTTTCGGTGGTACTTAATTTTTTAAAAATGTTTTTAATTGGCCAATTTACAAATTAATTTTCTAGCAGCTAGTTCATTATATTTATTTAAAGACATACATGTTGGAGCAATCGCACTTCTTATCTGAAATGTAGTAGTTGGAATAATATTGTAAATTTATCATATTCATGGTTTTTTTAAGACTTTATTAATAGTTAAATCAATAAATATTAAATTATTTTCTTTGGGATTCTTGAGACAGATTTCCAATATACCAGTATAAAAATTTATTTGCCACAAACATTTCCTTAAATTTTCGTTTAAAGACCTAAATACTTATTTGCCACAAACATTTCCTTAAATTTTCGTTTAGAGACCTAAATACCAAAAGTTTTCCTCCCAAAGTTTCCTTTGAATTTTCCAAAGCGCTCTTTAAAAATAAAGTCCCTCTAAATACCACAGATTTCGCTCCCAAAGTCTCCCTCTAATTTTCTAAAGCGCTCTTAAGAAAGTCTTTCCCTCTAAATAACAAAACTCACCCTCCCAAAGATTCCATTGAATTTTCCAACTCGCTGTAAAGAAATATTTTCCCTGAAAATACCAAAAGTGTCCCTCCCAAAGTTTCCTTTGAATTTTCTAAAGCGCTCTTAAGAAATTCTTTCCCTCTAAATACCAAAACTCACCCTTCCAAAGATTCCTTTGAATTTTCCAAAGCACTCTCAAGAAATATTTTCCCTCTAAATAACACTGATTTCCCTACCAAAGTCTCCCTCTAATTTTCCAAAGCACTCTCAAGAAATATTTTCCCTCTAAATAACACTGATTTCCCTCCCAAAGTCTCCCTCTAATTTTCTAAAGCGCTCTTAAGAAATTCTTTCCCTCTAAATACCAAAACTCACCCTCCCAAAATTTCCATTGAATTTTCCAACTCGCTGTTAAGAAATATTTTCCCTGAAAATACCAAACTTTCCCTCTCAAAGTCTCTATTAAATTTTCTACAGCACTCTTAAGAAATATTTTACCAAAGTTCGATCTCCCAAAGACCCCTTCAAGCTCCAAAGATTTTTTCAAGGTTTCTTACGATATTTTTTGTAAGGGGTTTGTTTTGAATTAGTTCTTGTGTCACTTATTTTTCCCTCATATCCTGTTAATTTGAAACTGGTGCTCGGCAAACTTTCGTTAGTATCGTTAGGTTCAAGATTTGAACAATCCTCCGTTTGAAGAATAAGCTATACAGTAATATCCGGTATTGTTGTAGCATAATTGGAAGATTACATAATCTAATAATTTCAGCTAGCACTCACAGTTTCATTTCCTTGGCAACTGGAGGATGATTCATTTATTTCGGCTTGAAAGTTTTTTGGCTCGATCCTTTTTTCGGAATTTGTTATGATACGATGTAAACAGCTCCTAGAATCAGAGGCTAAATTATTGAGCTTCCTACCCGCTGAAGATAGCTGTCTACCCTCATCGCTAATGTCTAGTTTCCACTTCTTCGTTGAACTTAGGGAAAAGAAACCCGAACTATCAAACGAAGAGTCTGCTGTATAGTCGCCAACCCCACTACTAGAGTTATCATTAGGTTTGCCAGAATTTGACCCATCTGGTTTGGGTGGGTTTTGAATGGTATCGATAAATAGAGTAATTAAATTTCGTAAGGGATACTCCCTACTCACCACCGAGTCCAACAAGGGGGCCTTAAACCTAAGGCCAGGGCTATATCCCCCATATACTCGGGCGCGACCTACCAAGGGAGGACACCCGATTGACCTAAGCCCTTAAAAAGAGCAAGCCAGTTGATCCTCATATTCAAGGGCCAAAGAGGAATGTTGGCGAGAGATCCCCCACGGGACACCCTCAGACTCGGCCCCCAGGTACCCTCTTGCTTGGCTTACACGATGCCACTCACGGCAAACAGGCGGGCAAGGCAGCGCGCCTAGCTAACATGATAATAAACTCATTGAATAAACCCTTATACTATTCTTAAAAGCAAAATAAAATAGTAAAATCATTAAGTTAAAAGGGGATAGAATTAACAGACTAAAAATATAGGTAAAGTTTAAAACTATAAAATTCCGAATAAACCTTAAAAGCTATAAAACCTAAGGTCTTAAAATTACTATTAAAATCCGAATTAACCTTAAAAGCTAGAAAACCTAAGGTGTCAAACAGCGTTGCCAGATCAAAATATCGAAACTATCGTTTCGTAGGCCTAAAATTATCGATTCCAAGAGAAAACTATAGTACGCAGTTTACCCGGTAGGATTTTGTCATTTTGGCGCGAAATTTCAACTTCCCAATTTTTTTATCTCTTTTTAAGCGTTTTAATGACACCCATAATAAATAAATAAAAACTTAAGAAGTTTATAAGTAGATTTTTATCATTTTCTAGCTTTTTTTGTACTTTAAAGTTTTAACACAGAAAAATGTAAGTTTTTAAAATATCACATCTCACTTATGATCACTTCGACATTGTCTTCTTGACTCATGACTTAGATTATTTAATTTGTACATTTCACTTGTAAATTTTTTATACATATCATCATTTGGCTCAAATTTTACACAACCTCCAGCATCTGATACTCATTCGCTGGTTAATAGGGTTCCATTAACAGTTTCTGTTATAAGTTTATTTCGGCTTTTAGTTTTAGTTAAGTTGACCTTGCGGAAGATACGCTCGCAATCAGCATTCGAGTAGGTTAATGAAAGTACGGAGAGTGCAAACTTTCGAACTATTTCAAACTCTTTTTTTTCCATTTTCATCTTCAAGTTTCATTATTTTGTTCCAAAAAAGATCAATCTACTTGATATTCTTAATTTCTTCGGGTAAGTTATAAATACTGAGTTATCTAAACTGATTATCCAAATCCTGCATTCGGTCTTTGTGGATAATTCTTGGTAGTTCTCTTGCTAGTAAGATTACTGAAGGAACCTTGCCTTCAATTACTGACAAGGGAGATAAAATTGATATTCTAGAGAGAACGGGATCATTGAAGTCAAATCTCTGTTTTATTTGAATGCATCCGGTTTTCAGAAATTCCCTACACCTTCTGAGAAAGTCACTCTGCAAGGCTTGAAATTCTTTAAGACACCTCAGTTTTGGTGTCACTCAATGCATCTAGAACCTTAGCTCCAAGATAAATTTGATTCAGCGAGAGGTACTTTGCCTCATTATTAACGTCTATTTTATTTAAATATGTTGTGCTGTTAATGTATTGTCGATCCATGAAACACATTAGGAGGTCCTTGAATGTTAGTAAAACTTTCTCATGAACTGTGGCAATTACAACTTTTGAAGATTGAAAATATTCGTTCAAGCCAGTGAATTTTGGGAGAACCCATTGCAGAAATAAATAAAAGACCTTGATCATGAAGAGATTTACAAATTTCTTCAGCAGCTTACAATTTCTCCCTATTCCAAATATTTGAAAAAAAACTTTCAATGCATCCCACTGCTCCAAATTTCTGTTAATAACTGCCACAAGAGAAAGCCACCTCGTTTGAGAAGGGTGCAGAATTTTGTGGATGGGAATATCCAAAATGTCTTGAAATTGTTTGAGCACTTGTGACTGTTCTTTATAAAGTTATATATGTTCCTGGCTAGGTCCTCGCATCGTCGAGGAAGGTGTTTGCAGGACTCGCTAGCACACAACGCCAGGGAATGGCAAATGCATTTCATAACATCTATGCCAGGGCATTGTTCTTTGAAACGACTTGACACAGAATTGTAAGCCCCATCATGGTGTTACAGCCGTTCGAACCAAAGCCTATTACGTTTTCAAAACTGATGTTTTGAGATTGAAATACCTTTACTACTGACTGAAAAATATCTTTAGCCGTTGCTTTTCCTGGCTCAGCAGTGTTTTCTATTTGAATCAATTCATAGAATTTGCTCACAACCTGTTCACTAGCTTCATTGTTAAAAGAGAGAGTAGAGGCCAGTTGACCGAATTAATTCGGTCAATAGGCCTCCTTTACGTAGCCCCATTTGTTGCCCCCCCTTTTCTATCTATCTCTTTCCTCTGGATGGTACAGGACCTGAAGGGGGAAAATATTGTTAAGGGGGGGGGGTTGATGACGTCACGTATCACGTGATTTTGTTGGCGGGAAATTTGAATTTATAGAGGATTTTTGGTGTATCGGTATGACGTCACGTAATTTATTGGTGTTGAAGGTATTCAGTGTCACTTAACTCTAGTGGTATTTTAGGATATTGTGTACATTTAGGGGATGATTTATTGGTAATTCTATAGGTTCTGTAGGCCTTTTCTACACCCACCTTTCCCGTAATGTTATTCTCTGTATGATTTTAAGGTATCTCCATGGATGCTTATGTTAGTAGTATATTACAAGAACTAGATTTAATTGAGATAAGGTTTACACTGCAAAAGGTACCCATTAAGCTACGACTAGGTTCTAGGTGTACTCATGTTTTGTATTGTTATTATTTGATATATCTTTATGATATTGTATACATTTATGGTGTGATTTATATAGGTTCAGTAGGCCCTTTCTACACCTACCCTTCCCTTGTTGTTATTATTTGTATGATTTTGAGGTCTCTCCATGTATGCTTATGTTATACTAAAGAACTAGTTTTAATGGAGATAGGGTTTACATAGTTTATTGAAGAAGGTTCGAATACGACGCGGTTCTAGGTGTACTCCTTTTGTGTATTGGTTATTGAGTTACAGGGTTAAAACCATAGCGCATTTTAATATCATAAAAGGGGAATTACGGCAGTTTTTACACAACTTGGTAGCTGGTAATCAGTTAAAATGAACAATTATTACTATAAAACATCATAAAATGCTAATCCTAACTAAAGTATACACGAATATAGCTAGACTGCTTCATATATTTTCTAATTAGCACACATTTTAAGCGACATTTTAATCAAAAAAGAATTACATATACCGTAACACATGATTTCCTACTAACCTTGTCAACAACCTTTCTCTCCAGAGTTCGGAACTGAAATGACTCTCTATAGTTTACAAAATCCCCTTTTGGCCACCCAGGTGTGTGTTATATGACATTAACGGGGATGAGGGGGTCGAACATGGTTCATAACAAAAGAATTTATCCCCATCTGTTTCTATTTATACGCAAGCACGTTCAGACGTGTCTAAAGGGCTTTGAGGGGGGGGCAGTGCCACTAGATTCCTTGCATTGCTATCAATGTAATTTATATTTAGAGTGATTTATGAATCACTACCAACGTGTTAAGACATTCCATCTGTTTTTTAGTTATACGTAAACATGTCCAGGCGTGTCTTAATGGCTTTGGGGGGAGGGGGTTGAACCATTTGTATTGAATCAATGGAATTTATATTTAGAGTGATCTATTGCTTTATTAATAGGGGCTTGTGATTCATCCTACGAGGGGTTTCAAGCATTTAATTGATTACAGGTGTTTGCCCCGAGGGCATTATTAGGACGAGTCTCAACAAGTTTGAGATGTTTCCGTTGCGTCAACAGAAAGGCAATATATCATTAGACCGAAGCATTGACCTAAACGTACTATATTTATCAAAATTATCGGCAGCGTAAATCAAAAATTTGTGGAAAACGTAAAAACGGTATTGAAAGAAGCATCATTCACAACGCATTTCGTGTTAAAAGTAAAAAACAATCGAAACGTTTTTGATCAACCACGTTACATTTTTTCGCAACGAAATTGAGCATTTAAAATTCTTAAAAACCCATAGGAATACATGGTAAATTGAATAGACCACCGACACGAAATCAGTCATGCACGTGACAATTGACTGACACGGAACGAGTCATTTGAAAAACATTTCAAATTAATTAAAACGTTTCGATAAATTTTAGCAAAATTTATCAAAATTACCCTATGTTTCACCATAAACACTTTTGATTTAGCAAAATTTCACCAATTTTTTTCTATTTAAATAAAAATTTAATACCTCTTAACCCCCCCCCTCTTCGCAGTAAATAGTATAGCAATGTTTAACTATACAGAGACTAAGTTAATTAAACAAAGTATTTCTTAGGAAACGTCCATCCATTCGAGCACGAGTATTAAAATACCCAAAGTATATGTTTACAATGTCGAATCATCTACATAGTTTCACACTAGAATATCACAGTTATTTACACTGTTCTAGGGAAAAACACAGATTTTAACTAACACCTTTAGAAAAACATACTTCCCTATTTACTAAAGCAGAATATAGCACCAGCGAAAAGTTCAAAGTACAACACAGAGTGTCATTTAGCTAATGTCAGTGCTTGAATCGTGGATCTCTAGCAATAGAAGGAAAAATTGTTCGCAACATTTTCCTATAAAAAATGCTTATTTGGGTTTCCTAAATCCCCCAAAGAAGTGCATACAAAGTTTGAAAAAGTACTGACTTCAGTTAATCCAACTCACTTTGTTTCTTTAGTTGCCTTAAAATGACGAAACGAGTCATTTGAAAAAGAGTTCACATGACTAAACGTTGCGATGATTTTCGCAATATATTTATCAAAATGATTCGATGAAAAGCATATTTTCATTAATTTCAGAATCATTAATTTCAATACATAACGCGATGGTGTTGCAGACTTAAGGAATTTAATTTTCTATACCTCAAAACTAACTTTACTCTTATCGTTGCAATTTATTTATTTATTTATTTAAGAAGGCTCGAGGGATAGGGTCGTGAAGCCTGCAGGGCTTGGGTACGACCCCCCTCCATGGCACAAGAGTCTAGATACAATACGAGAGTATACAAACGGGGGAATATTACAAACCGAAACGTACAAACGGACTAACAAAAGAGAGAAATCTTACGAAATGGTTAAGTTTAAACATTCAGTTACGTCATTAAAATTGTTCCTTACTAGTAAATTTGAATATCATGAAAAATACGGGTTTTTACACCAATAGTTACAAAATTTGACGACTGCTTTGATTAAATTTAAGATGATAACACTAGTATTAGTGGTTAGGGTCGCTCATTCTTGAGATGTTCAGACTTTAGGGTGGTGCTTCCCTCGATTGTTGTCTGATGCTCATAGCTTTTTTTAGATACATCGGAATTTATTGTCCTTTCTTTAATTGGACCACCCACCTGGTTTTATGACATTAAAGGGGGGAGGGGGAAGAGGTCGAACTTGATCCATAACAAAAGGATTTATCCCCATCAGTTTTTTATTTATACGTAACCTCGTTCAGACGTGAAGGCTTTTAGGGGCATGGTCGAACCATTTATATTGTTATGAATGGAATTTATTTTTTGATTTATTGTTTTGTTAGTTGATGACTCTTCCTACCACGAAACATTTAATTCAAGGGGTTTGCCCCGCAGTCATTATCCTGACAAGTTTAAAAGGCCTTTTTGGTGCGTTAACCGAAACCATGAAAATATATGAGCATTTTTCCAGAACTATAGACTAGGAGACTAATTTCGTTCTTTTTTTAAAGATGCCCGAAATAACGCTCTTTTATCATCTTTAACATAGCAAATAATGTAACAAAGCTATCCTAAATACCCCATTTTACCTTCAATCTGTCAGCTAAATCAAAAACTTTCAGTGCTTACATCTCAAGTAAATGCTGTATCAATCTAGGATTAATCAAAACATTTGTTAAAAAACAGTACATTTTTTAACCTTTTTATCGCAAACCATACAATATATTGTGATTTTCCCGCTCGACGAAGTCTCTTAAGCCGATATTAAATAATTGGGGGTTCAACATTGTTAACAAGTTGGGTCGAGTAAAACATTTCTTGTCAGATATTTACGCCTATACAGAACTTTGATGAGATTAAGATTGATTTTGCAGAAAAATCATGCTCAAATCCTTTTGTTTCTCACAAAGTCTTTAATCTTTTTAGTGGGATTAACAGGTGTATTCAATTAGGGTTTACAAATAAACGTTAGAAGAAGAAACGTTGTTCTGTGCTGTTTTTATTACAGAATGATAAACTATACGTCCACATGATACGAATGCGTTAACATTTTTAAAATTTGGTGTTCCAAAGTCTTAACCCCTTTTCAGGGTTAATTAATAACTAGAATTCTTTGTACATATAGGACCAAATTGCTCTGGGTTTAGCTTTCTTTATTTACAAACCTTTCACAATCAATTGTGTCCCTTTTAAAGGTACTACAGTCTATCACTACACTAGCCAGTAGCTAAAATTATCTTTGTACTCTGAAATCATCCCAATCAACCTCAATTATTATACACATTTACGCCTTTTGTTATACGAGTTTTGTATACACATCGGTGGAGAAAGGAAAGGTCTTTTGTTCTAATCCATGCGAAAGACGCCTAATGTTTGCTATTCGACTTGTTTTGAGAATTTCATTCCTTTGATAAACCTTTTCATAACGAATACTAGCTCAGTGGCCACTGTCTCTTCTTAAAAAGTTTAGAAATTTAGCCTCTTAAGGAATTAAATACGTTATATTTAAATGTCTAGTTGCTAGCTGGTTAATGAAATATTTTATTACCTATTCCGTAAACACGTTCAGGCAATGTCTTTAGGAGGTGGTTGACCCGTGCTATTGCATTGTTATGAACGGAATTTATTTTGGGGATTTAATGCTTTTTTTAATTGTGTAGGCTGACTTCTCTCCTCCACATTCATAGTGTTATTCATGACCGTGGGAAACTATAGGGTCATAGGTTAGCTTAAGGTAGAGTTGAAAGTAACATTTTGAAATATGTACAATGGTTTTATGACCTGTTAGAGAAATTCGGAATGTTGTTATTTAACAGACTTGAAGATAACAAAGGATATTATCAGATTTGAGAATCTCTAGACACACCATGTTTTTTAATTGATTTATTACAAGTATTGTCCCTTATTTGCGGTGTTTGTAAGAAAAATCTATTTATATCCCACTCTTTTGTTGACATTTTATTTGACATAAAGCAAATCCATCGTTCTTTTGTTATAAAAATGGTAAACTGTTGACAGTTGTGTGTCAAAAATGCACAGTTAGAAAACATCTGGTGACTGATAAGATCAAGCAATAAATCATGCTATTGTTAAATGATTGAGGAATGTGGGCGTGTCTATTAAGAAATTTCGTTAGCTTAAGGTAGCATTTTTTTTGAAAAATGTACAATGGTTTTTATGATCTGTTAGAGAAATTCGGAACGTTATTATTATTTATCAGACGTGAAGATGCCAAAGGATATTTACACAATTGAGAATCACTAGAAACTTTTTTACACACCATGTTTTTTATTTATTACCCCAATAAAATCGTCCCTTATTTGCAGTGTTTATAACAAAATTCTATTTAGAGGCCACTCTTTTGCTGTTAATTTATTTGACAAAAAAGCAAATCCAGCGTTTTATTTTATTATAAAATCGGTAAAATATTAACAGGCTTGTGTCAGAAATGCATTGTGAGAAAACATCTGGTGTCTGCTAAGCAATAAATCAGGCTATTGTTAAACGATTGAGGAATGTGGGCTTGTCTATTAAGAAATTTAGTATAAAAGGGGCCGAGGAAATGATCAAAATACACAGTCGATCTTCAAACACCGAAAGCTAAACATGGATCCTGAAACTCTTCGTAGAACGTTGAACGAACTGACTATAAATAGACCCTGGCCGTTACGTTTAATATATGAGTTTTATTCCTACCTATGCGCTTATCTGCGAATAGATCCGTTGTACGGACCGCAGACTCCACCACAACTCGTAGTACAGGATGACTTAAATGCTATTGAAGCTTGCCTCGACTTACTCGAGTATATGAAAACAGTTGCTCGAGTACCAGAGGACTGTAATACTATAGATGAATTGGAAAACCTAAGGAATCTGATTCCGAGTCCCTTAAGAACAGAATACGTAGATCGCATGGCTAAACGACAAGAAGAAATTGAGCTTGGTATACAAGAAGCTCAAATCGTCGACTTCAACAACTCGCAACATGATAGAGATATAGCCGCATTTTTAGACGGAAAAGATCAAGGACCACCCGCAAAGGAGATAGTATTGAACGATACCTTACCGAGGGAGCACGGATCTGAAGAGACGCTTTCTGACGATGATATCGACGTACAATGGGGAGGAGGAGAAACGGACCAGCCCATACCTATTGACAACGTGCCCTCTTGCGAGATAATGGGACAAAGTGAGAAATTTTACAAGCATTTTAACATGTATGGTCGGGAGGTAGTTCTTAGAATTACTGAAGACCCCGTAGCTAGTGTATGTACCGTAACCAAATGCATCCTTAGTAAGTACCTACCCACCGATTACGTTCAAATTACTTTAAAGAGTGCGGCAAATATTTGTAGGTCCGAACTAGAATTATCTTTTAGAAGAGCAGATCAAGTCGACCCTAATATTCTTTTTGACCAGCTTAGTGTTATGCTCTATGATGACGAAATGGAATCATTTTTCCTTGGTCCCGTTAAAATGTTTTTTAGCATTGTAAGATTGCCTGAGGGCCAAGGGCGCTCTGTAGCCCGAGGGATTAAACCCTTCAATCTATTCTGCAAAGATAGACGTGGTATTGTACGCATAGTCAGTTCTGATAACCTGTGTTTAGCCAAATCCCTTTGTGTAGCTATAGCGCATAGAGCTTACGCCGACGATACATCGGGTGACAAGACGCTAAAAACGCGATATGCAACTATATCTAAAATAGACCCAAAAGGCACACTACAAAGAAATGAGGCTTTAGATTTATGTTATAAGGCCGACGTAAGGGTTAGTGAGTGTGGGACTGTCGAATCGTTTGAAAGGTTCAAGTCTTATTTAAATCAATATTCGATTTTCGTATACAAATTCGAAAATAGCGTCCCTGTTTTGATTTTAGGCGAAAATGATCCTGATGATACTAGGCCCCGCCTCTTTTTATTGAATGAAAATAACCATTATAATGTTATTACAAATTTAAAGCCCCTTTTTAATCACGATCGATTCTGCGAAAAATGCCTCATCCCCTATAGGCGAATACAATCGCATAAATGTAACGACTTTTGTTTTAGATGCATGAGACCCACTATCTGCCAAGGCCCCAAGATAGCTTGTAGATTTTGTTTACGAAAATCTTAGGCGATGACTGCTATCAAAGCCACTTAGCATCTTCCAGCAGTAAAAAGCCGCTATGTGAGCGCCTTTTTCACTGTAAAGACTGTTTAAAAATTATTGATTTTTCCCGAAGAACTGAGTTGCATACGTGTGATGAGATATATTGCCATGTCTGTAAGAAATATCAGCCGAGCAATCACTTATGTTTTATTCAAATTATCACAGACAAACCTCTGAAAGTGCCATCCGTTAAAAAGCCTAGACCTAATCAGCCAAACCTTATGTATATTTTCTTTGACGTAGAATGTATACAAACGAAGGCATGTCAGGAAAAGTTAGGAGCCTATGAACACCAGGCTATCCTGTTAGTCAGTATAACCGTGTGTGAGTTTTGTATAGATGAAACATCCCTAAATTTTAACTGTATTATGTGCGGGCAATTCGGACCTCGTAAACAACATTTCTCGGGTGGAAATCCTATATCTCTATTTCTAGATTACTTAATGCAATTGCATGCCGTTAAGAACGTCATCATACTGTCACATTTTGGCAGTAATTATGATAATCAGTTACTAATTAGGGAAATCATTAATAGAGATGAAAAATTCGTTCCGTCTTTGAAAATTAATGGAACTCGAATTTTAGAAATGAAATTGTTTAACTTGCTATTTCTGGATTCTTATAATTTCATCCCTGTAGCTTTAGCAAAGTTTCCCGCTACTTTTGGTATATCAGACGCCGCTAAAGGGTATTTTCCACATTTTTTATTCAACGTAATAGAACATAATTTTGATGTTAATAGACAAAACGAAACCAATTATGTC
>JAEQBA010000310.1:52772-113259 GCA_019434445.1 Phalangium opilio | reverse complement strand
CGTCCTTGGCCCACAAAGCATATGGTAGTGAGGTAAACCCCGAGATTGGTATTCAACCCTCCAAAAATGATGTTCTATCATGCCAAGAACTGATTTTGCTTACACAAGACAAAGTTGTTTAACAGCGACCGCACTTTGTTGTGAAAGTGCAAATTGACGCTAAGTGGGTCTAAATTCAACAATTCAGCCACCGTCATCGACTCTACTCCTGGAACGTCTGAATTCACTTTTCTCAAGTGATCGTGCAGTTCCATATCATCGTACTCGGCCGGATTAAAAGTTAGAAGCCAGGTGGAGGACCACAAATCCCGAATCATCGCTAAAACGTATCTAAGAACTTTATACCAGTAGTCCTTCGTTCCTCGATATGACCCAAAAAGTAGCTAAATTACTCTCAAGTTCTTTATCGCCAGATTCAACTCGATTGAGCAAATTTTCAACCCCAATTGGCATGGGTTTTTTAACACGAAGAACGTAGTTCAAACTGCTAGAAATCGCTTTCATTTCGCATTCTTGATAAGAATGGAACAAATAGGCGTAATCTCGTCTAAAAATTGGACTTTTGTTCAAAAGACGGGATAAACGATACTCGGTTTCCGTTATTTTGCCAAATGGTCTATCATCGTGCTTGCCAAAGCGACCCCGAGGGAACAAATGAACGAAGCTCATGCATTCAAGATTTTTGTCCCAAGTGCTAACCGGCTCGGCTTCGACGCGCTTCATTTGGTAAGCGCCAAGTAATCTTTCGGTGGTTGAACGTTCACTGGATGAATAGAGTAATGATCGTACAGATCATTGGCTTCACCCTCAGATAGTTTTCGCAACAAAGCCTCGGCTGTGTTAGAATTTTGTAGGCGTCGCCTGGTGCAAGGCTAGACTAATTTTCATCTTGGTCCTGCATGTTCGAAGCGTTTTGGTCACCTTGGACGTCGTGACTACTATCCGCTGGTCCTTCTGTTGGAAGCGCAGCGGAAGCACGTGTCAACGCATCAGATCCATCATTAATTAACGCAAGTGGATCTGTTACGCTCAGTAGTTCTTCGGGAGTCAATGAATTTTCATTTCCATCAATTTCTTGCGTGCCACAAATATATTCCTCATTCATTGTCGAAATATCAATGTCTTTGTAAAAGGGTTTATCTTTTTCAGCACACTGAATGCTTTCAACACTTTTTCGAGGCAAACAACCTGTTGCCAAACTTTTTTGTCCGCTGTGGGAACGCCATTGACCAAGATATGCAGTTCGTGATTTTTGGGCAATGTCTTGGGAATCATCTTCAAATTTTTCTCCACGGGTATTGGAAGATAAATTACTCTTCCCTTCAAAGCTTTAACCGTGCCAAACTGCATGTTGGAGTTGGTTTTGGTGCCTAACCGCACCACAGTGTGGAAGGCCTTCACAAGCTGAATTAAAACTTTCTCAAACATGTTTAAACTGGTGACATCTAGTGGAGGATTGTCAACCGCCAAGTTGTTCAGAAAACATCTGATGGGAACTTTACCCTTTCCCAAATCCGTAGCGCAGTAACGACATAGTAGCATGTCTGCTTCTCTCGTGTCGGAATTATTCATTATCCAACCAGCTCTTAAAATCAGATAGGCCTCGTTCTCAAAACAGCTCTGTTTACCAGTTTTTCTACTGCTCTTAAATCAGATTTTTTCAGTAATCTTAAACAGCAGTCGCAGGGCGTATCGTGAAACTCGTTGGTGTTTAGCATTGCCCGAGCGAATTGATTCTCGTAAAGACTCAAGATTTGACTTTCATCGAGACTCGGCTGAGGAGCGTTAACGCTTCCTTCGGGAGCATCGTTTTGTTCCTTATTTAAATTTTTCCCACGTGTAGCAAGGGTTTTCCTTAATTCCGCCATGACATTCGTCACAGACTCGTAATCACCACTTTCAATTTCAGTTGAGATTTTAGTTAACGCGTTGAGTAACGCTTTGACGTGATAAATATTATTCAGAATATTTCTAATTCCCGAATAGTGAGGAGCCAGTTCAGCTAAAGCACGCAAATGACTTTGGCACTCTTCGCTATCAGCGCAGTAAGCAGTGTGTCCTAGGAACGGAACTATTCTCACCACTATTTCGTCCCCATCTGGTGGTATAGACACGTTTGATTTTTTGCAAAATTGTTTTCTTAATTCGCAAAGGTCCAAATCAGAGTCAAAAATTTTAGTCAAAGATTTTTCATTCGCATTGGCAACTGTGTTTACGAAAGCTAGTACTTTTGCAATGGCTCGAGTTCGAACATTACAAATATCACTGCATTCCCAATATACAGTTTTGTTTAAGGTTTCAATAAAGCCACCTTCATTGATCACAAAATTTGCTTTTGGATTCTTCTCTTCAGTTTCAACAATGTTGAAGAGATTCGTAACAACACCCGACTCATTAACTTGTAAAACTAATTCAACATTACTTGTTGCGTTATTGTTTTTCATGTCAACGATATTTCCCATTTCGTCAACAAACAATTCTTTAGTCGAACTGGTAGCACGGTCTCTCAGAACTTTTCTTATACTACCATCAGAATCCAATTTAAAAATTTTGCCGTAATGTGACTCATCGCCATTTTTCAATATTTTACCATTATTTCCAATCACATAATAGGTAGTTTCATGAAAATAGGCCTCTTTCATGCTACTGTGAAGCCTTTTCCCACCCACAACTTCTGTCAAATTGCCAGGGTCAATGGACCCAATTTCTTTGATTTTCTGAACAAAATCCTTAAATTCACTAACAATGCTCGTTAGTTGGGCGTGGTAAGCCGAATATAATTGCCTTTTCAAATGCAATATTCTACCAGCTAGCACTTGGCATTTTAGCTTGTGAGAGATAGACTTCGTGCGTTGTTTTTTAGTCTCACCGTTAAAAGACTCTGACGCCACCAGTCTTTCAGTTAGACGTTTGACTAAAAACCTTTTATAGCTTTCGGCTATAATTTTTTTGTTTTTCGTTTTGAAAATCCCCGCATTGAGGAGCTTTTTCGCAAAACCAAATTTATCTACTTTAGTTGGTTTATGTTTGGGTTTTAATTTTTTTGAGCAAAAAGCAACATTAGTGGTGCCACCTGGTGCCATAGCCCTTTTACAACCTTTTGCTGTACCAAGCGCAAGTTTACGCTGAACATAGTTATTTGCATTTCTTCTCTGAAAATTGTCTTGGTTTTTCAAATAACATTCCTTATTCTTAACTCGCTTAGCTTTCTTTTTTTGCAAAGCTTTACTGTTAACTAACAGTTCCAATTTATTTTGGGCTCTTTCTTTTTGCATTGCTAAGCATTTATTTTTTCTCTTTATTTTCTCCCGACAAAACATTATGAAAATTTACGAATCGCACAAGAAAGCAAATCTTATTCAACCCCTGCAGAGTTCTAGTCAGTACAAGCAGTACCGTATTTGACACAGTTTGCAATGGGTCACAAGGAAACCTTAATCCCACACTGGAACTTGCAATTTGGATACACAAAGAGATCCAATTAATGGGAACACAGAGAACCCAATTAATGGGAGCACAGAGAACCCAATTAATGAGAGCACAGAGAACCCAATTAATGAGAGCACAGAGAACCCAATTAATGAGAGCACAGAGAACCCACTTGCCAAACACAAAGAATTGGCTGAATAAAAGGTACACAGGGTACCTTTTAGGCGCACAGAAAGAACCCAGTGTCAAAAAAAAACTTCTGACAGAATTGCAAATTGTAAAAAGAAAAAAAAATACAATATAAATTAATGAAGATAATATAATTACAAGAGAAAGTGAAACCTATTAAGACTAAGAATAAATAAGACAATTTCACAATCTGAAATGAGAACAAAAGTTATTGTACAATAGGAACATAAAAAACCAAAAATACTTAAGTTTATAAATCATATAAAACCTTAAAAATTAAGATTCGTGGCAATTAATATTCTTTTACAAGTCTTCGGAATTGTAAGAGAACGGAACGACGTGGAAATTGTAACAATTCCCGCCAAAAAAGAAGCCAAGAGAATAAGCTTTTTTAATTTATTGCCCTCTGGAGTCTGGAACAGTAGCATGGAGCGATTATAGCTGGAAACGTTTCTGTAAAATCGTGCTATCACTCTAGTTTAATTGCTCTATGGTACTTCCCCTAGCCCGGGGAATATTTTTGGCGGGAAAGTACTATTACTTGTTAAAGCAAGCCGTTTATCAACCTCGTAAGTATGTTTTAAACACAATTTTTAATAGTTAAAATTATTAATTAACGGGTTTTGAAGCTAAGTCATAAAATTTGAAGTTATAATGTTTAAATTTATTGTCAAACTTTAAACTAGATAGAAAGTAATTGATTGTAAACTATTCAATAAAATTTCTTGTTTGTCGGTTTGGGCTTAGTAATGGAAGGCAAAAACATTAAAGTAGTTAATGCCTACTTTTACGGCGGCGGCGGCGACGGCGGTCGCGGACGGGGCGGCCAGGGCGGCCGTCGCGGACGGGGCGGAGGACGAGGCGGCGGACGAGGTGGCGGTCGCGGACGGTGGCAATGGGTCCGCACTTGCTACAAGTGCAAGAAGGCCGGCCACATAATGCGGGAATGTCCGCAAAACGGAGGTACTAAATATTTTCGATTGCTTTTCCCAGGGCTACCTAAAAACTTCTATGCACTTCGTTAAAAATCTCATTTAGGGAAACTAGTTTTAAATTTAATAAAATGTTATAGAGAGCTTTCAGTTGGAGCTGAGTCTCGTGACATAATTTACGCTGCCATATTGGAGGGTTTAAAGCAGGAATGAAGCCGAGACCACCCAATATGGCTCCCAGAAGACTTGGGTGGGTGTGACGTACTACTATCCCATCTGAAAGCTCCCTACTGAATTTAAAAAAGACAGTGAAGTTCCCTGCTATCCCTAGGTAGGCCTAATGCAAGCAATCTTAGTTAGAGCCCTTTATCGCCATGGCTTTCATAGCGTAATTTTGTTCTAATATTGGCAATGGGGTAGAAAGATATTCTATGGTATAAAAGTATCTAAAGAAAATGAGATATTAAACTGAAATTGTAGGACTGAGAAACTCTGCATGTAAGACCAAAATGAATTATAAAAAAGTATATCGCACCCAAACCAGCCAAAGTTGTTAAAGGCTCAAGCATATATATAGTTGTCTTATATACGGTTACATGATAGGTAATGCAACCACCACCACAACCACCACTACCACCACCACCACAACCACCACCACCCCAAGCACCACCACCACCACCACCACCACCCCACCACCCCAACCACCACCACAACCACCACCCCAACCACCATCCCAACCAACAATATGGAAACCTCACTGTAAATATTTTGTAAGTATTAAACCACATTTAAAAAAGTTAACACTTTTATTATATTGGGGCACAGGAAAAGAAGTTACTATTGGGGGGTTTTTTTTTTTCATTAATATCATGAAAGCCTAAGTTTTAAATATTTTTGCATTCTCAATTCTTTTCTTGAGTTTCAATTAAAAATTTTCATTGAAGATAATTAATATAATTTTTCTTATATTTTTTTGTAGCATCATCACCATATTAATTTTCATTCAATTTCTTGTCAAAACATTTATTAATATTGAAGCATTTAACAAAATAAATTAATTTCATCCAAAATTATTGCATTCTTTTTAATTCATTTTAATGGACTAATATTCCATTCTTATTAATCCATTTTAGAAAATTTTCATTTCCTTTAAAATAATAAATGGTTACCCCAATCATTTGTTTATGCTTTGTAACGGGAGAAATGGTTTCCCAACCATTTTGTAATACCTTAAACTTAAGACACTTTTGACCCGCAATTACGTTATTCCTTGACTTAAAAATGGTTATCTCTTGAACCAAATAATTTTTTTCATCAATATTCATCTATTTAAATTTAAATTATTAAAATTTATTAAAATGGATTAATTAGAACGGTCCTTTAAAGGACCTTTCTAATTAATCCATTTTAATAAATTTTATCCCTTGAACTTAAGAAAATGTTTCCCAGTGATTTCTTTATCCCTTGAACTTAAGAAAACGTTTCCCAGTTATTTCTTTATCCCTTGAATTGAAGACTCATTTTCCCAGCCATGTTGTTATTTTTTAAAAAATTCAATTAACTTTCCCATCATTATTCCATTCTTTTTGATCCATTTTAATAAATTAATGTTCATTCTAATTAATCCATTTTAATAAATATTATCCCTTTAACTGAAGAAAAGGTTTACCAGTCATTTCATTACCCCTTGAACATAGGAAATGATTTCCCTACCATTTTGTTATCTTTTGAAAAAATAAACTAACTTTTCCTTCCTTAGTCCATTCTTTTTGATTCAAAACCATTTAGTTTTCCAGTTATCTAAAAAATGGTTGACCCGTTTGAAGCTACAAATATATTTCATAAAAACATTTTCTTATCCCTTTAACTCCTATTAACAGAAATAAACAATTTATACTAATATGAATGTATCATTAATTGCTGTAAGGGACCGTCCATAAACTACGTCACACTCTTATGGGGGGGAGGGGGTTTCTAAATTTGTGACTGTCCGTGACAAGGGGGAGGGAGGGGTTCTTCGATGCGTGACGTCACATTTAGCATTGATTTTGTTACGAAGTCAGTAAGAGGCCGATTGGCTCTCTAATGTTATAGAAGAAGAAGAAAGACAACATTCCATAGTCCACCGTTACAATAATTTACCAAAATTGTTATTCCATCATCGCTTAAATAGTAGAAAATTTAAGCAATTATCTACTATTTACCCCTTTATATAGCCAATTTAAATAGCGCATTTAAAATAAACAGCGTAAACTCTCTTATGTCTCTGTTTATTCACCCCTATTATTTGTGAGGATGAATCAAATCCCCCTGCCGATTGAAATGGTTTCGATTCTTTGGCAAATTTTCTAAATCTCAAGCTCGATTAGTCTGTTTTCGGTGACAGTGTCGAAACCTAAAAATTGTGCCCCTTTAACTAAGCTTTATGGAACTTTTTTGAAGCTTATAAAAAGCTCATCCAGACATTAAAATTCTAAAGGTTAATCAGAGGGAAAAAGCTTAAAACGGAAGAGAACTTCGAATTTTCAGCCGAGCAAAATATTTCTGAGAGGGCGGCATATCACTCAAAAAATTAGTGAAATTAAATTTGTAAATTAAGACAAATCATAGTGCGGAGGGGGGGGGTTAAAGAAATGTGACGTGGTTTTTAGGGGAGGGGTCTGAGAAAAGCGTGATCTGGGGGGACGGGGGGGGGGTTAGAAAATGCTTTTTTTCGCGTGACGTAGTTTATGGACGGTCCCTAAGCAAATATTAATAAATGAAACAATTTCTTTATCAACTCGCGTTAATCAATTTCTTCAATCTTCATAACTCAATGAAATTTTGTCGAATTTTAAAACAAATAAATGGTGTGGTTTCGATTAAACAAACGTTACTAGATGGTCCCGTAGTCCAAGAGTGGGGTTGACAGGGTTTATTTGTTTATCAGTGTGTAAAGGGATTTAATTAGCCTCTATGCCTAATTGCTAATTAAGTCATAATTGTCCAATTGCTAATTCCAATTCAATTAGTTGCCAGTTAATTAGCACAGCTCTGGTTTTTTTGGTGACACGGTTTTGTGATCGTGCGACTTAATCAATAATTTATTCTACCAGCAATTTGACAAACAATTTATCTTCGTAGCAGTTATCAGTGGCACCTGGTGAGAATTAAAAACAGGCTATTGCTTATTGTTTTCTTGGGCAATGTTAAAATAATCATTATATAAATAAACTGGTCATCGTTTAATTTTTTCTTAGGTAACTAAAAATAAGCACTAAAAAAATAATAAAAAATTTAATAGTTACCCAACAAAAATGATTGGAAGAGTCTGAATAAAAAATATTAATTGGTTTGTTGACAGGGTTTAGTGATCGTGTGATCTCGATTAATTTACCAGCAATTTCAACGAACAAAATGATGTACGTATTTGTTATCATTGGCCGGTGACACCAGTTTAGAAACCTGTTAACAAACTCTTATGCGTAGAGTTTGCAAAAAGACATGAAATTTAGCACTTAAACTTAATTTTTCTCAAAATCCTTAAAAATGGTCCTAGAAAAAGGTTTAAATTTTCATATGCAAGGCCTAATACCGTTTTGCTTGACTGCATGTCGCCGTCAAATTCCTTTTAAAGCCTAAATCATACTAGTATCCACCCTTGATTTTCATTTCGTAACACACGTTGGATTCGTAAACCTCGACGCGCACAACGATTAGAAGCATTAAAATGCAAACACAACAACACACTGAGCGCATACATTTAAAACAAAAAACCCTCCTTATACATTAAGAGCAGTATGAAGTCATATCTGAGAGAGCGATAGTAAATAAAATTTCTCACTACAGCTGTTTTCAGGCTGAAGCGACCGAAAGACGGCGGTAAAGAAACATTCTCCGGCCCATTAAAGGGAGGGAACGAAATTCAAATGCAAGGCGCGTCCCATCAACAAACAACATTGAATTCGTTTTACACAATTATAATATTGAAATTTTATACATTTAAGTAATATTTAAGAAAACAAGTCTAAACTTAAGTACGACGATACGAGAAGGCGAAGTAACGGGCAACGAGAGGTAAACATTTTTTTAAACGGCAAAAATTAACGGAAAGCCAAGGCTTAGCGCAATTTCACCGCCTTAAAAAAAGTGCCAAGTTTAGAAATAGATTGTGGGACAATAAAAAGGTGGAAAATTATGAAATTAGGCTTATATTAAAGCTTGAAACCTACTTTATATTATATTTAAAATCCATCCATGAGCAAATCCTCCAAAAATATGAAAATGGCAACGAAAAAGGACCCACTCTCAAATTTTTTTCCCCTTAAAAAAATGGCGGCCACAAACGGGGTAATTTGTCACGGCGGCAATATTAAAGCAGTCTTATCTCACTATCGATAGGCCATTTCAACCAAAAGGCATTATGAAAAAACAATCGGATTATTATGACGCAACTATACGTAAAAAAAGGCCAATATTGGTCGCGCTGATATTTACCAATAAAACAGCGTATCCATGCTAAAATATCGCAGATTGGGGTAGTTATTAAAATTTAAAATTAAACATACTTAAAATTAATTTTTCTCAAAAACCTTAAAAATGGTCCTAGAAAAAGGTTTAAATTTTGATATAAAACCGTTCCCAAACGTAACAAACGAATATTTCATGTCAAAAAGGTGGCCACAAAATGGCTAAATTTGAAAAAAACTCCATGTTATTTCTATGGGAAAATTTAACTTTTTCACCAAAAGGGCTGATTAATTTTATGGAAATGAAAACCACCCTTAGCAACTTTATTTTTTATACAATAAACTAATGGGTGGATCTTCTTGAAATTTTAACCACATATTGAGGGCCCGAATTGTAGTTCTGTGGAATTTTTTCAAAGCAGTTAATACGATACAAAAAAAGTTATAACCAATCAAAAAACCATCCTTATACATTAAAGTCGGTATGAGGTCTTATCTAAGAGAGCTATCGCTCTCCTAGAATAAGACTAAAAGAATCTTTTAAGTAAGCGCATGCGTTAATAGTGCACAGACACAAGTTAATTTGAACGAGCAGTAGTTGCTAATTAATTCGAACCTATAATAAACTAAAATAATCTTTATTGACTTAGGAATATCAAAACTAACAAACGTTTACGAATTATCATCAAAATGCCCTTTTCAAAATCAAAAGTAAAACAGAGACTGACTGGTTTCTAACTATTTTTTTATATAACTGAACCTCCAGTATGTGGATCATACAAAGACGTTTTATGTGGATTCAATCCATAGGACTTTGGTCGACTGGGAACTTCGAAGCCCTATCTTATGTCTTTGTATCCACATACCGGATGTTCTGTGTTAAATCTCTATCAGGCAGACGATGCTGCGACCCTCTTTTGAAAAAAAAACTATGCAAGATCAATAATGAGTCTTCGATCTTTTAACGAAATACACAGAACTGTAAAGTGAAAAGGATTTACTACATCATAAAGTTAACAAGATGGCCCAAGGGCTGGGCCTTAATAGTAATTTTACACGGCTCACGTGACCCCCCGTATAGTTGATCTCCAATAAATCGTACAACTAAAAACATTTCTGAAACACAATCTTGTATCCCCTTAATTTCTAATAACGTCACATTTCAAATAATATTAATGAAACTAAATTGTGCACCCCACTAAAGTATAATTTTTAAAAACCATACGAATCAAATAATGTATTTAAACAAAATCCTGGATCCCCTAAACCAGAAATCACTATGACCGTAAAGCGTCCCCTCTATTTTACGAAACCTAACCTAACCATCCAGTATAATCTCTGATGTATCACGCGCACAAAGTGCAGTAGTGCACGAAAATTATCATCTTGTTTCCCTTCACTCAAAAAAGCCCGCGAGATTTAAACTACCTTTCTTTCCTCTCTCTCCGAGCGGGATGCCCCCTCTCCCTCTTCCCCCTCTCACTAATATACCAGGCAGGCAGTTCTCTCTCTACGCGGAGCTTCGTATCGCCACCGCGTACGCTAGCGATCTCTCTCTCTCATCGTAAGCGTACGTTTCGCGGACGCGACCGGTTTCCCTCTCTTATCGTAAGCGTTCGTTTCGCGGACGCGTCCGGCACAGGGACAGGGACAGGGACAGGGGTTTTGGTGCCGTTTCTTAAATTTTACCGGAATTAAAATTCCGTGTAAAATTAAAAATGGTAAAAATATAAAATATGTAACTTTTATAGCACATTCTTCTAAAATTGTAGGACTTTATAGGAATTAAAGGGCCTCTGGGGTTTCTTCTGACTACCCAGGACCCATCGAGATCGGAGCTATAATTCTTTATGAAAACAAAAAAAGAGTTAATTTTCCGCGTCATGGCAAATAAATGAGTGTTGGCAAACACGGTTCTTCGAGTGTCGAACGTACACAGAGCAGCGCCTGTTAAAATATCGATATGGTAGGCGAACATCGTACCACTGTTGTTACTTCACCTTACGTTTACAAAGGGGTGCAAATAGGGATCGGGGAGCTCGAGTGAACAAAGGGGAAGTGTCGCAGGAACTTTGTAACATTGAGAGAGTCAGGGTTGCTTTCATTTCAGACCATTGCCAGACCTTACGCCAGTCTTTGGCGCTAGAGCTCGGACGGGTGTTACCCATCCATCCATCGCTTCACGAATGTGTCATCACACTTTCAAAGGGTGAAAGTTGTAGAAAAAGTTGTGGATAACCAGAGAAAATTAGGAAAAAAGTTGTGGAAGCTCTTTAATGGGTACTCGCCTATTTTATCAAAATTAATTTAATGTGTTAATCTTTCACGTCGCTTGGGCTATTAATAACCCTTTTTTAACTACAATTCTTTAAGTCTTTATTGATGATCGTTCCATCTTGGAGAAATGTTGGATGGCAGATAACGTTACCCTGCATCGAGGCAGGTAAAAAAGCACAGGGCACAGGACATTGTCTAGTAAAATTTTAAAATGCTTGATTGAAAACGTAGGTGTATTTCAAAAAGTGTTCGGGATCTTTAATAGGCAATTTTAAAAATGACGTTTCACAGATGCGCGCGCACAAAATAGGGAGGGAAAAATGCCTTCCATCTCTGCTTTTTTTCCCCGCTACATATTTTGTATAGTGGACTTTTTGAAAAGGCCTATTGGTCGTTCTTAACAGGCTTAGTAGTTGGGTTCGCGGGCCCACCTTCAGCAACTCAACAACCCCTCCCCCTGTGTTAGCCACGACTGATATCAGCCTTGGTGCAGTATACTCAAAAATCCAACGAGTTGTGATTGTGCATAAAAATCAATCAAACACACAAACAAAGAAACTATTTTTTTCAAGTATACATGCACGAAACATCTAATAAAAACAAATATTAAATATTAATGTGAAATGAGTATTCATTCTCAAATTTCTCTGCACACCGATATCCAAAAACGGATTCCTCGAAAAGCTTCGAGAGTATCTAATTACTCTCAAATTACGCTTGCAAACGTAAGAGTAATTGGGAATGTTCATAAAGAGCTCTAAAAATACGGAGAATCGATTTTTCCTCTCCAAGCTGCTTTCTCTCTGCTTGCCAGTGGAACTACATTTTCCATCTAGCGTATATCTAGCAAAGCTCCAGTGATTAATCTGATTTAAGCATTTTCAAATATTTTACGTAAAATTAAAATATAATACCTTATTAAATAATTTTTAAATCTGCTCAACTTTAAAAGCAATTAATTTTAATTTCAAAAGATACAGATGGCAAATCAAGCAAGTTGAAACGGCTTCAGAACTACATTCTCCATCTAGCGTTTACACAGCAACTCCAAAAATTAATCTGAATTAAAGATTTACTATTATTTTAAATAAAATTAAGATATAACATTCTATTAACTAATTTGAAAATCTACTCAACTGTGAAAGCAAATAATTATAATTAAAAAATATACAGATGTCAAAACAAACATGTGAAAGCGGCTTTCGTAAAATCGTTGTAACCATAGCAACGGTTTGTTTGGACTGTTATATTCGCTTCTGTACACAGTAAATGAAAGTCCACCAATATGAAAAACGAAACATGGAAAATTTTGAAAACGAAATGTGAATAACGCTACTAAAAGTGCCAGTTATATATTTGATTTATTGGTTTTCAATGCGCAATTTTATCATTTTAAGTCGTATGTTTAGCGTAATTGCATAGATAACCTACTGAGGCTTTCAGTTTAAATTTAGTCAATTAAACCATGTTAGAATATCGTTGCCCGAAATGCAATCAAGTCTTTGTGACATTTAAGATACTTTGCCATCACGCGGAAAGTTGTCATTCAATCGGGTACCTTTATCGTGATAAACTTCAAGCTGGTAACCTTGAAAAACGCGCGTCTTTCAACACTGGCGTTAGTTTTCTATCGCAACATGTCCAACCCACGACATCAAGGGAGACCTCACCGATATCGAAGAGAAATGTGTCCGCAGTGGAACCAGGGTTACACACGTGGACACCTAACCGTAACCCTAGCACCAGGCTCATATCGGAGATAAACGAGTCCTTTAAAAGAGTCGGTCATTTACGAAATAAGGCTCAAGTCACTTTTCAAGGGTACTCGGAGTCCCTGTCAGAGGATGTGCCAAAAAATTACAACTTTTCATCGTTACCAAATGTTGACGTTGATTTAAGTAAATCTTTCAAAGATTTAAATAGCGGTGATGGTACTCTCTCATTCTCAGAGTCAACATTTCCCAAAGTTCTATCCACCGATACCTTATCCCAATGGGAAGAAGAGCCCATTGGAGTTAAGCCTCAATCAATTCGTCAAAGGTTTAGCAATCCAGATGAGGTCTTTCAGTTAGTTTTTTATTATTTGAACGCCATTACACTTTGGAAAGTTAGGTCAGTTTGTAGGTCATGGAGAGACATGGTTCAAATGCCAAATTATTGGATCAAATTGCGATTAACTAATTGTTTAATAGTGCCAAAGGTTTGTGTACTTAAACATTTCTTCTGTATATTTCATTGAAAACTCTGCCCTCTAGTTTAAAACCCCTGAAGATTGAAAGTTATAGGCCCGTGATAACAATGAGAGTAGAGTTTTGTTTGAATTAAAAGAACATGACATTTGATTAAATTCGAAATTTCAGTTTTTAGAGAATATTTCTGACTATTGTCAAAACCTTACTTCCATAACTTTCGAAGATGTCGATTTAAAACGCCCACTTCAAGAAAAGTCAGTCATTCATCCTTTTAAAAACCAAGGCTTTTTTTTTATCGAAAGCATACTTGATAATAAATAGTTAAAAAATAACCCTTTAAATATAAAAAATAAAACAAATTTGGGTAGGGTACTAATATTTTACGCTGGATGCAGGAAATGGGAAACTTCAGAATATTTTAAGATGGGTCTTCAAAGATTCAAGTCAATTGAATCCATAAGCGTAAGTTTTCAGGTTCACTCGAAGCTTGTTAACTAAGTTTTCTTTTGCGGTTTTATCCAGTTTTACCTTTCTATCTAACTTGCTGAGGAAAATGGTATTAGCAGAAGTGAGATGAGACCAGAAGTACTGAGCTAACCAAATTCTTCACTCGGCAAAAGTGAATATTCTTGATAACACAAGAACGGTTGGCCCTCTAGTAGCGGTTTCAGAATTTTCCCTCCAAAACGAGAGACGCTCGTGGTGGTAGACGGCCGAACTAGATTCAAGGAGCCGAGTCCGTGTTCGGCCGCTTTAGGTGGAGGGGAAGGGGGTAGGAAATGTATTTGGAACTCGACCAATTTTTTTCTCGGTAGTTTAGGCGCGATGGAAGCGGCATAAATTCTGCTCTTTGTTCACTAGTGCCAGGATCTACTACCAATGCTAGAGCCCTTCACTTCTAGTCTCATCTCGCTTCTGGTATTAGTTAGTATATTACGTTGTCGGTTAGCTGTGGCAAATGGGACTAGCTAACACCCTTCTATGCACTGTAAAGAAACGCTACACTGGAAATAAGGCAAAGGCTTAGAGTGGATGTCCATTCCTAGTTAGCTGCTCAATGTTTTACAATTGATGTATAATAAACCTTGTAACAAGGGCAAACGTTACCGTGTCAAATTTCCTATGGAAAAATGGGTGTTTATCAAGTTTGCTTGTCCATTAATATATCAACTGTGATTAATGTTAAATATTTCAAAATAGAGGCGCTTTGGAGAAACCTTTACAATCGATTTTAATGAAATCCCGACAAAATATAACTTCCATTTCTATAATCAATTGCGGAAGTAATCTAACTGAAAGGTATTTTCCCAATCCTATAAGTAATTATTTAAACCATTTATAAGTCTCCAACTATCATAGGTGCTAACTGCTAACATCCAGAGTACTTTATTAAAACTATAACACTGATATCTCAAGTTAAGACTAAGAAAATATACTTGTAGGTCAGATATATGTATTTAGTTTTAAAAGCTACCCTAATAGCACAAACGTAACGTCCCAGTTTGTGATGGTTGCCTGTTGACGGTAAGGAGGCGACAAAGGTTTCTAAAACGACTTTGAAACCTAAATTACTGTGATGCACGTGACCGACCATAAAACGAACAGATATAATTTAATCCAGTTTGATCAAATTATGCTTTAAATTTATGGTGTACGTCACGCTCTAGAGAATATATAGTATGGAAATAGTTTTCGGGAAATAAGCAAGCGTTTCAAAGTAGCTGGGCATATGGTGTTTTAATATTAGCTAAAACTATTATTTGTAAGCCTGCCGGGTATAAGACGAAGATACTCCTCAGAAACGTCTCCGACACCAAAACGGCAACGCATACTGCGGCATATGCCCTGCACTAAAAGAGTGTGTACTACTAGGGTAAAGTCGGTTTGTAGCAGAGGACATGTAAATTTTCGGTACTGAAGCATCTATTGACACAAAGGTGTTTTCTTTTGGGATTAGATTAGTTGATTTAAACTTTTTATGTAGAACCTTTCAACGATATGGCATGTTGGAGACTTATAGATATGATAAAACACTTATGTTGGTATAGATCGTAAGAGTATCATTTGTATTTAGAACACTATGGCTGGTTAGTTGCCACTGTCCGTACTTGCAGGAATTGGCTTATATTAGTGCCACCAATCCCGCTAATTCCGAATCCATTTGGAGTTTGGGCGCCGGTTGTCGCAACCTGCGTACTCTCATTATCCCGCCAGTCTATCCTAGGTATGTCAACTTGAGCACGCCCTCTATACATTAAGTTACCTTACAAACAGCGCAAGTATCTTCTTAAATCTAGTCAACATCCCGAAAGATTTTCAGACCGATGCCTGTCGACGATTGGAAAGTCTTGGACTGATTTGAAAATTTTATGCATCGGTGGTACGAGCGTTACTTTGAAAGGTCTTCTGGCAATAGGCGAGTATTATTCCATATTATAGTAGCCCATAAAGGAACCGTGAAACGCAATATATCTGCGAAAATAATTCGACAATAATTTTGATGATTTTACTTAGTTTTTTTACATAAATGAGAAGTGGGGTTATTATCACCTCAAGATATGTTTTAAAGCAGTCTTATGAGGTCTCCAAAAATGCATGAAGCAATTTCGCGTGTGTGTAATTTCATCCAACTATTTTGTCAAGTATAATCTGTTCATTTCCATTTAACTTAACCCAAACATAAAAATCCAGAGCAAGTTAATGAAGAAAATCCTCTCTGTTTCATCAATATGTAATTGCTCGACTTCTGTGCAAAATATTCCATAGCTTTTAATATTTTTCGATATAGGATTAGTTAGAATCTCACCCATCTTAAGTCTTTTACCCAAAGCTTTTAATATATCAAGCAGTTATAAAATTTCAAAGTTGGTCATTAAAAATCCGAGAGTTATGACATCTCATGATCTCAAAGATGGTCAATGATCTGGTTAATATACTCAATCACTGATTAAAATCAACCGAAATTGTTGACATCACCCTTCGAGAAAGTATAACTTAGATTATCAAACCCCAAACCGTTGTATCCAAACCTTATAATATCCCATGAACAAAGTTAGTCATTAAAAACATTGATTGAAGCTTATTCCCTCATCCCTGTGTAAAATGAGAAATGGCTTTCAACAAACTTAGGCATGGAACAAGTTGAACAATCATTTTTGAAGCCTTTTACAACGCAGCCTCTCTAATATCCTAAACTTGGTCTTTGGGAAAAAATGTCTTTAAATTATATTTAACCCTTTGTAAAATGAAAGAAACTTTGAAAAACATTAAATCAAACCTGTATCCTTTAACATCATAAAAGGTAAACCAAATTTTTTCTAAAATAATTCCTTTCGTAACGTTTCACGATTCCTTTATGGGAAAAGCTCTGAATTTAATGGCCTTCGTTTCCCGAGTCTGAAACCCAAGTGACGTCATTCCTCTTTCAATGTCTTTGCTTTATTTCATCTCATCTGGGAATCAATTGGGGTTTAACAGCGCAGCGATGCGAAACGTTGGAAATCTTGGAATTGGACCACATGGGCGAATTGGAAGAGTCAGCCATTCCTCCGCTTTGTCGAGCCGGCCTGGCTAAACTTCGAGCCATATATTTTACGCACACTCCCGTATCGCCACAGGCCATACTACAATTGAAATGCGAGTCCAATAAACGAATTCCTCTAAAAGAAAACCTTTGCTCAAAGAGTGACGACCTTTAAAACCAATAGACAAAAATAGGACACAAGGACACCTTTAACTCAACATAAATTATTTTAGCATTTTGAAACTGAAATATTGGAAAATAATTCTAGTGTAGTAGGTGAAGTAATAGGTTGTTAGGACCAATAGTGTTCTCAGTTTATTTACATTAAAGGGATAGAATCGGATTTATCTGAGTTGGTCAAACTAACATTGGTTTTCTATAAATTAACCACCCCTTAAAACATGGGGGTCAGTAGAAATCGCGAGAAACATTTATTAATTAAAATAATCGTGAATAAAAATTAAAATTTTGAACGCCAGATTTAAAATCGGCCACCATTTTCAACCCATTACCTACGTAGGTAAAGTTCGGCCTCTGATTGGTTGGTAGAAGTTGGAATGAAAACTGTCGTTTAAGGAGTAAAAAGTAGTAGGAACGAGAATCTAGGTCAGCTTGCCTGGTGAATCGTCGTCTGCTTATATGCTTAAGAATGTCAGACGAGAAAGTATTTCTGATCATTCCGGTCCTGAATCTGAGGATGAAAGTTCGAACTCTGATTCTTTGGATTCAGAAAATTCGGAACAATTTATAATAAACGAATCTGAGGGTAGTTCTTCTGAAGTAGAAGAATTTGGTGTGCAGCCATACCAATTCGAGCCTCTGTTACTCCCGTCAATCTGTATCATACTTCGCTCACAGAATGAATCCCCCTACCAGTAGGAAAAACACTACGGAGCCTAAGAGACTTATGACGTCGAAATTGGTAGAGACGAACTAGTAACGTTTTTCGGTGGTTCGACTCTGTGTCACCAGGTGCCCTCATGATCGCAAAACAAGAGCATTTTGGATCTTTTAATCGTAATTTAAAAATCATTAATTAAACTAAAATATAAATCATATATATTTTCAGAATCCTTATTTGTCTATCTATCGAAATAAATTAACCTTATAGGGATTTATTGCAATGAAATTAAAAGAAAGTATCCCTTTAATGACGTCATAACAGAACCGTAACTAAATGTTAACCAATAGGGAGCTAACGTCACACCCTTCTATCTCTTACTGGAGTTTCATCCCCCTAAAGGTTGGAAACTCTATTGGGGCTGCGTGACGTCAGACTATCTCTACCTCACGTCAGTTGATAGGCCCCTATTAGAACTATACAGACCAATATCCGTGCAATGCACGTACAAATGAAGGGTCTTCTAAAGAGCATTTCGATGTAATAAGAATTAAGTAGGAAAGACAGGGGTAAAGCTTTGCCTAACATTTCTCTCGTTTGCGCTTGCGCTCTAGGATATTTGTATCATGAGATTGGGCAGAGACAGCAGTGGTTCTACCCCCTTGTATGTTCCGGTATTGAGGCTTGAACTAGTTTCCCTTGCAAAATATAAGCCTAGTATTTACAACAATTTGCCTCCCTCGAGATCAGACAAATCGAAATTTATTCTTAAAATAGTAAATTTAATTCATATTTTTTTCAGTTTTTCCCATAAAATTTCGTTAGTTTAATTTTAACATTGAACCAAAAATGAAAATAGATACATCTTTCGTCTCCATGTTTTGTCCCTATGAACTGCTTTTGTCTAATGTAAGAAATAGGTATTTTACCTTTGCATTGGTCTTTGAATAGTGTACTTTAACTTGCAGGCCTATGCTAAGCGGATGGAACACTTCTACATGAGCAATTGTTATCTTTTCGAACGGAAAACAAATGTCGACCCTATAAACCATATTATTTATATTATATGATTTTATATATTATTTTTCAGATTTTTGTAAGCTGTTAAGAAAAATTAAGGTAGTCCTCGCTCCAGACGACTTTTTTGTGGAACCAAATTTTCCCGAAAATAAAATTGAATATGAAAAGAAAATCTTAAGTTTACAGGTATTAGTCATCAAAATTTTGTTTCGAAGGGAGAATGAAGGATTACTAAAAGAGTGCTTGGTCATGTGGCAATTATCTATTTTTTTTTTCATATACCCTGGGGTGTAGTTCCTGCATAATTTTTAATCATATTTGCTTTGATTAAAAACATTCCACTCCCTGCCTAATACTCCTTGATATTGCGCGAGTTTCTCTAAAATTTAACCATCTTCAAGACCTTTATCAAAATATCTCCAATCGCATTTTGAGTAATTTATCATTACCCCTTTGAAAATTACATCTAATCCTAAGCACTTATAAGTAACTGTCTAATATTAAACTTTATCTCATATAGAATTTAAGCCATCATTGCGGCTTAGACACAATTCTAAGCATCGTGGACCTGAATCAATTTGAAATTCTGCCAAATTTTAATAAATCGATCAGAAATAATGTTAACCTAATAAAATTTTAGGCGATTATGTAATATAATTCACAAAATTGATACATTTATAAAAAAATTAAATAATAACCAAGTTAAACCAACGTAATAGGGCTTTAATAAGAAAGACCGGAGCGAAGGGGTAAATACTCTGTGAAAACGTTGCCCGTACTTATGAAATATATTTTGTAAAACTTAAATTGAGTGTGAGAAAACCAGGCTGAGTTTTTAGCATTTAAATAAAGTAATGTTGATCCCTATCAATCTTGGATTGCTGAAAATTATAGCTTGATCATTTGGTTGTAGATTTTATTGAATTTTACACTTTACGAAGATCAAGGAAGAAATCGATTTTTTTCATTCTTTTTCTCTATTTAAATTGCAAACATTTCCTAAAACTGGCGCTAATTAACACGCAATGCTTAATTTCAGAGAAAGGAAAGTAGTTTTGATTAAAACTTGAATATTTTAGTTCTTTATCGAGAAGACAGATGGATGTATCTGGGTGGTTCACATACAAAAGAGTATTGATTTTATTTGCGCTTGAGAAATAATTTTTCTAGGGATGAAGTACGTTCAGAAGTTAATGACTCTCACGGAAGTTCACATTAGGAGCCTCTTCAGCTCGGCGATTGCGATGATTTTTTCTATTTGTACGACAGCAGCGCCTGATTGTGGAATTTTTGAACCCTCTTCGTCAAAAATATCCAATAAATGAAATAAAATTCAACTGGATAAAAATGGCGTCGTTTTTTTGTGAGAGAAACGAAGCTTGCGAGAGAGTGTGTAGGGTCAAAATATCCGTTTTGAGCGAATTTTAATTGTATATATCAAAAGTTTATACGTTCCATATGTATGACCTATAATTCGTAATTCATTGAGAGCTAGTTCGAGAACGACGCGAGAATTCACTACTACTCTCGGTTTTTCCAGTCCATCTTCTTATTTAGTTTGTACTAAGCAAATTGACAGTGCCTCACCAGGCGTCGCTTTACGAGAATCTATGACGTTTCACCTACATCACCTAGTGAGAGGCTCTCAGTAACCAGTGACAAGCTTATGAAACATATCTTTTGAATGAAGTTACGATATAATTATGGTGACCTACCCTTTGAAAATATGCTACCCCGTATAAAAACACCACTCCTCGACTTTTGAAGAAGAAACTGTTTTACCTCCATTTGTACTAAAATACTGTGCTTTTGGAAACTTTTCATAACCAACGCCAGTCACAGTACCTCCAAGGCTATATAATGAACTCCTGGTAAAAGGATTTCTAATTTAGGTTACAGTAAGGGCAGATCCTATGAAAAACATTAACATGTACAAAAATGGGCCAAGCCTCTTGTCGTGCCCTTTCCGCCGTAAAACGTTCTGAGATCCCATGTAGAGCCGAGTCTGCCTTTTTGTTCTTATTCAATCGCCAATTGAACAATTATGTTATAAATTAAGTCCTTTTCCTAATTAATAACCAATATTCTTTGACTCTATCATTATTATACATCTTTGTTCGTATCAAAAATATCGTGACTTGGCAATCGCAAGTAAGTAATATTAAAAGGGAGTCGAGTTGATATTCAATAAATCGTCGCCGATTTTAAAATAATTGAAGGGATGTTCACTAAATCGTTTATGGTCGAGTGGATATGTACAAGTTTATAAGATGAGTCATGCATAATACTATGTACAAGTTTATAAGGCGAGTTATGCATAACCATATTTACAAGTTTATAAGGCGAGTTATGCATAACCCTACATATACACGTTTATAAGGTAATTACATGCGATTGCCAAGTCACGATATTTTTGATACGATCAAAGATGTATAATAATGATAGAGTCAAAGAATATTGGTTATTAATTAGGAAAAGGACTTAATTTATAACATAATTGTTCAATTGGCGATTGAATAAGAACAAAAAGGCAGACTTGGCTCTACATGGGATCTCAGAACGTTTTACGGCGGAAAGGGCCCGAGGCAAGGCTTGGCCCATTTTTGCACATGTTAATGTTTTTCATAGGATCTCACTTCTTTTTGTAGACCCTCTCGTTGTACTTCGGTAGTTATATTAAAACAAGACCCTCTCGTTGTACTTCGTTTGCCAATATAATTGCTAACGCTTACCCATATTTACGCTGAATTACCCCTTTCGACCCCTAGAGAATATACAAAAAAGATAGTACGCTATATCATAATATAAGAATGTATCATCAGTTACGACCTTTACGTCCTTTCAACAAGAACACACACTATTTCTGTTGAAAAGACGACAGCGCCATCTAGTTTTAAAATAAAGAACTAAAGAACAATTTTATAAAAATTTCGGGATGTTTTAATTTTTCTGTGCTTTATAAAATAAATGAAAACTAAATCCTGAATTTTAAGTTTCTATCTCCCCTAGAAGTACCTTAGAATTTTGATGATCGGTGAGTGAGTGAGTGAGTGACAAAATAAGGTAGATTTCACCTTCGATATTTCGAAAAGTATATAGGGTAGGAGCTTGAAATTTGGAAACTATTGCTAGGAATGACAGTCCTCGCGGCAAGCAAAATTTCAGACTTTTACCTATACCCATCACGAAGTTACAGTGGTCTTAAAAGTGCCGTGAGTTGCTTCGAGAAAAGGATGTCAGTGCTTGACTCGGCGGGGAGCACTGCCGTGCTCCCAGATTAGGTTAAATTGGGTTACATTTAGTTAAAGTTAAGCTCCTCTAATTCACCGTTGAAGATTGTGACTGCCAAAAGCAATTTATTTTTTAATCACCTATTGAAAAATGATTTCTTGATTACAATCGTTCTATTATATATTTTATTGATTAAAATTGAAGTTTTGTTTCATCTTTTCACGATGATGCGAAAGAAAACAACGATTTTCGTCTATGACGTCACACCTCAATCAGTACAGTTTATAACATTCCTAGGGCCCCATGAAGGTTGAGGGTTGCTGAAAAGAGAACGAGTTTGTTGTAAGGCCAGGAGATTTGAAGTTTGGGTGGTACTGTACTTTGGGCTCCACTAATCGATAGTTAATTGCGTTTTCGGTCGAGTGGACGCGTCGACGTCGCTCCAAGATGACCCCGACGCCCTAATGAGAAGGCGGGAAACTTCGCCCATGGTACTAGATATTTTTCACACCTAAGACAATTAACAACCCCCGGGACTCGCAACGCAAGCTTTCTACTTTTCGTGGTTTTCTGTTACGCGCGATCCTAGCGACCCTTGCGGTATATTGAGGAAACTTTTACAAGGTACCGAATTTCCAGTTTACAGGTTTCTCTTTGCAATTTAAAAATGGTGGATCATGTCGATGATGACGAGAATGAAAATGTTAAGAATGAAAATGTTAACGTGTACACATATTTTTTTAACTACCATATTGCAGATATCAAGCTAACTTAACAGTGGGGTGGCGTAGCGGTTAGCGCTTTCGCCTCGCAGCAAGAGGATCCCGGGTTCGATCCCGAACTGTGGCACCGGGTGAAAATCTGGGAACAAATCCTTCTGCGTAGAGTTTGCAAGTTCTCTCCTCGCTTGTTAAAAGGAGTTTTCCTCCGCGGTCTAACCCGGTTTCTCCTTTCCATCAAAACTTGCTGAGGTTAACGGTAATAGTTAGTATAGGGCGCTGTAGGTTAGCTGTGGCATAGGGGCTAGCCACCATCCCTCTATGCAATGTAAAGGGACCCACCTGTAAACAAGCCATAGGCTTAGTGTGGACATCCCTTCTTAGACAAAGCCTAGATTATTATTATTATTATTATTATTATTATAACGATATATTATTTTGCTATTATATCATAATTGTACATTAAACCGTTGCGGCCTCGGCCTCCGAATTTAGAAGAAGACGATCGTATTTCTTTTTTTTACGCGAAATCCGGAACCGGAAGCTCTGTACACCCTATAAGTTTCTATCCGTTGCCACTTGGTGGCACCCTTCTCGCGAAAAGAGCCGTACCTCCTAGAGGCGAAAATATCAATACGATTATCTTATTGCGTTGCGAGTCCCGGGGTTGTTAATGGTCTTTGCTGACACCCATACCAGTACGCATCCCCGCAATTTCTCTGGAAAGCACCCACCTATATTGAGACTCGTTAAACCTCATTTGCCTAAACGAGAGTTGCTAGACACCGCGTCTTTTGGAGAAGAAATATTACCACTGTATAATGTGCAATATTACTCCTGAGAGAGCTATTTTTACCTGAGAACCGACTGAAAAAATTCAAAGTAATTTTGTGTGGATTTTGTATTAGAAATTCTTGTTTAAGAATAAACAAATTGGGAAACCAAGATAAACCTCTCCGAGTCGAGACACAATTAAGAGGTTCTTCTTAAATAATTAAATAAATATAATTGATATTAATTTACCTTAATTCTAGTTAAATCGTTTTAAGAAACTTTAGTTCTAAAATCATTTTTAAACATAGCTATTGTTGACTTTTGAATTCTAGAGTTTGCCTTTTGAACAATTTTTGGTTATTAAGTATATATAAGGCAATTGATTCACATTAAATGATAAGAAAAGCTGCAACTGCGTGAATCTTTGGTGGAATCCTTGCCATTGGGATGCTAGAATTTTCTCGTAACCCTAGTCGATCGCCGCGTACATATTAACCCCAACGACGATAATGGAGTAGAAGCTAATATTGCTTTCTCTGAACTGTGAACATATACGATTCCTCCGATTAGACAGACACACACGTCTTATGCCTTGAGCCGATATTAATTTATTCAGTTATTTTGGATTGCGAATTTTCTTCCTAATAAATATGAAAGGCGTTATCTTTAGTGGTAATTAATTAGAATACGTGTATTCTCGAAGAATTAAACTAGGATCTAGTCTTATTTAGTTTTAATGTGGGCAATTATAACCGGGATTCGAAAGAACGGTTTCATTTCTCCGTCTCATCCTCTATCTGTATGTCAATGTTTTGAAATTTAATAAAGAGTTATGTGTTTTAAAAACTAAAAATTTATCAACATTCCTAATGTATTTCAAAAACAAAGTTATATAGGGTGCCCATGTACTGTTTCCTTACATCCTTACAATATACGTAGGGTATTTTTAAGGATAATGCTAACTAACCACAATTCCATGAAATTAATATTGCAGCCCCAGTATTTTGTTTACCCCGACAACATTTCCAATGAAGCGCCTTCATCAAAATAATATTTGACGTCATAGGTAAAATAAAATTCTTCGAAATATATATTGATTATTTTCATAGCAAAAAAATGTAATAAAAAGAATATAAAAATATCTAATAATCTCTCATATCATGGAAAACAGTGCCCCAGACAGTAATGTTTTAGCGGCTTATGTTCCATAAGTATGACAATGCCTATGCTTCTTAATGCTAGAGACTTTCTGAGAGCTAATTTGAGAACGACAAGCGAGAATTGACTTCAATCGGTTAACTTTGCAGTCCATCTTCCTATTTAGTCTGCACTAAGCCTCTAAATAACCATATACCTCCAAGTGACGGTGAGGTATTGAACCGGACGTTTTCGTGGTGTGTCTGTCACCGCGTTCGAAGTTTGCAAATCGGAGCAAACGTGTTCCCAATTTTCGAACAGCATTTGCAGTTCACAAAAAGCAAGATTGGCTTCTACTCCATTACCACGTTAGGCTTAAGATGTTCACGGCGATCGGCTAGGTTTGCGAGCAACGTCTAGCCTCTCATTGGCAGGGCTTCCACCAAAGGTCATTCATTATTTATTGTGAATCAATTGCCTTACATACCCTAAATTTTCAAAAATTGTTCTAGAGGTATACGCTAGAATTCAAACGACAACTATAGCTACGTTTAAAATTATTTTAGGAGTAACGTTTCTTAAAACGATTTAACTAGAATTAAGGTAAATTACTGACGATTAAAATAATTACTATCAATTATAATTTTTTAAGAAAATTCTCTTAATTTTGTCTCGACTCGGAGAGGTTTATTTTGATTTCTCAACTTGTTTCGTATTGCGTTTGCTGCTTTAAAAAGATTCACTGAAGCGGAGCCTCCGAAATGAACTAGGCCCATGCATGTCAAATTTTATGTGGGGAAATATCCAGTTTGTTAAGGAAAATATTTTCACCATATATGTGTACGAGATGGCGCTTATATTACCGTTGTGACAGGGGTCTTCCTTAAATTATCGTTGATATTTTAGGGGTCAGTCATAAAATGTTTATGATAGAGAAAAGTTTCAACCTAAAATTAACGTAAAGGTTTTTGGGGCTATTCACTTTTTATCGAATCTTTCGGTTAGATTGTATTGATGACAACATAATAAATTATTTCAATTAAAATAATTCAGTAAGAGTAATAAAAACGTATACTTACAATCCGCGCCTTGGCCCAAATACTTAAGCAGTCGACAGGGTCATGGGGTTGAACTGTGTTTATTTTAAGGTAATATAAGCGCCCCCAAGCGTAAAACCACGGCGAACTAAATTGGTTAAAAAAATATTGTCGCTTCGCGACACGCATGGGCCTAGTTCATTTCGGAGGCTCCGACTGAAGTTATGTCTGTTAGGGTTTGGTATTTAAATTTGATATTTAAAAGTAAAACGCTGATGGATTTCCTTTGCCATTATTTTTTTTCGCGAGCTATTTGAAATGCGTATGAACATAGACAAGAATGCTTTAAATCCATTTTACCGCGAGAAAAGAGAAACTAAGCCTTTTTATGGAAAAATGCCCCGTTCTCTGATGATAGCTTTCCTAGATGGCGTTATTGTTTATGGACGAGACGTTCTGTATAAGTTGTAACCCAGGAGAGAATGTGCATGTGTGTTAAGGTCTTAGCTTCAAACCTGATGGTTTCAAGAACCCGGTTGCCTAGGTTTTTTAATGAGTTAAATTATTTGAGTTTGAGGGAAACGCCAAGATTGTCTTGTCTGTGAAGGTGTTTTGTGGTAGGATTGTAGGATTTTACTTTATCTAACTAACCCAACCAACACTTGATTCTGATTAATTAGACCACGGAAAGTTCGAAAAAAATAGTGAAAAAATTCTAAACCCGCCGCAAGCTGGTCAAACATTTTTTTAAAAATTTGAAAATTGCATGTACTTACCACCGTTATGACCCTGCGCGCCTAAACGGTAAACGCGTTCTGCACTAAATCTCGAAAAACTACTCGGGGGTGGGGGGGGGGTAAATATAATAACAAGGACTCGCAACGGAAATATAGCTATGAAGTTTTAAACACCCGCTGAAACATTCACAATTCTCATACCAGGGTAGAAAAATATTTGAAGAAAGCTCCAAATTTAAAAATAAACAACGATAGTTTGCTAAAATGCGTAGATTATTTCGGAAGTAAATGAAGATAAACAAAAAATTATGGAAAATGTGTTACATTATTTGGGAAATATATTAATATAAACCACAATATTTTGGAAAAGGCATAATATTATTTGGGAAGTAAATGAAGATAAACCACAATATTTTGGAAAAGGCGTAATATTATGCGGGAAGTAAATGAAGATAAACAATATTATTTTGGAAAAGGCGTAACATTATTTGGGAAGTAAATGAAGATAAATTTCCAAAATATTGTGGTTTATTTTCATTTACTTCCCAAATAATGTAGACCTTTTTCCATAATTTGTTGTTTATCTTCATTTACTTCCGAAATAATATACGCATTTTAGCAAAATATCGTTGTTTATTTTAAAAATTGGAGCTTTCTTCAAATATTTTTCTACCCTGGTATGAGAATTTTAAATTTTTCAGCGGGTGGTGAAAAATTCATAGCTATATTTCCGCCTCGAGTCCTTGTTATTACGTTTACCATCCCCTCGAGTAATTTTTCAAGATTGAGGGGCGCAGCGGTCTCAATGGTGGTAAGTACATGCAATTTTCAAAAACATTTTTGACCAACTTGCGGCGAGTTTAGAATTTTTTCACTATTTGTTTCAAACTCCCCGTGGTCTAATTAATCAGAATCAAGTGTTGGTTGGGTTAGTTAGATACAGTAAAATCCTACCTGTTTTTTCACGCTTAAGGCTATGATTGGTTTAAATTGATTTTTCTTTGTATTATAGATTTAGTTTGGACACGATTTTATTTTAAAAATACTGCTAAATTTCATGGTAGAACATTGTTGGTAATGGATTTTGGTGAAAAACGAAGATACTTAATGTTATATAATCATGGGTTCAAAATGAATTGGAACTTTTGTTAGAGTTCTAACCATCTGATCATACCAGACAAAGTTCAAGCGTTTTAAAAAGTTTTTCCTTTGATGAACTAAATACGTGAATGGTTTTTCTAATATCTTTTCACATTAATTTTAAGACCAAATACATTTAGTAAATATTTAATTTCTTACATTTGGTACATTTATAATATTTTGTTACATTAGTACATTTATGATATTTTGTTACATTTAGTACATTTATGATATTTTGTTACATTTAGTACATTTATATTATTTTGTTACATTCAGTACATTTATAATATTTGGTTACATTTCGCATTTAGTACATTTATAATATTTTGTTACATTTATAATATGTTGTTACTTTTATAATATTTTGTAACATTTATAATATTTTGTTACATTTATAATATTTTGTTACATTTATAACATTTTGTTACATTTATAATATTTTGTTACATTTATAATTTAATATTTGAAACTACTCAATTGTAGTATGGCTTCTGTTCAACAGAATAACATGCTTGACAAACGCGTTAATATATAAACAAAGTAGGTTTAGTTAGAGATAACCGTGTTATTTCTTTTGTTGACAGTCAAGGTAAGGTTTGGTCAAATATCACCTGTGGAAGAGGAATAAAGACTGATATTTTTTCTCTTGTTTTGGGATCAGGTGTTCTGGTTAACTTTGCTTTTAAATTACTTTTCAAAAAGCATACGAAAACCCTTCCATATTGAGGGGACTACTTCACATTACTGCCCAGTAGGTGCTGACTAGATCGTGTCCGCAGGTGGAGACTTACCCCAAAAACCTTCCGCCGTCACCATCTTTACTAATCTCAAATACTTTACAGATAAGTCACATACGACCTTGCGTCTAGGGCCTACCTGCTTTCATTTCCGGTTTGTTTCATTTCAGTGACGCTCCGTGGTTAGAGACACTTGATTATTTGCCATAGCTCGAGGGTGAAGACGAATGAAGCGACTCCAAGCATTGCCGCCCACAACGCAAACTTCATTCCAAGGTCTTTCAAGGTGATTGTGTGCAATTCATTTTCAGTAGTTGAGTGTTTACGCCACATTCTTTCTAGGTTGCGTTGATATGGTGTTTCTTGTCCGGTTTCCACGAAAGTCCTCAATCTACACCATGAGTGAGTCACAACTAGATTATACTTATCAAGAAAATGGAAAAATCCAACTGAAGAGTTGGTTTAGAGTAGTGCACCGCAAACTAAGCAAATAAAGCAACTAAGAAGTGAGGGCAAAAACGGATTTATGTACTAAGAACGTCGGATCATTGTTTAAGCCTCTGATACCATCCTCGCATACCTTGTTAGCTTTTTCACACCTATGGCCGCGCATGAGCAGTGCAATGTTTGGCGCCATGAGTTTTACGCTTTTAATGGATTTACAGTGTAAAATAAACTACGATGGACGTGTTTTAGAGTATTTTGTGATTTAATATTAAAATAAAATGCATAGTATTTAAATCGAGAGCGTAAAATTAAAACCACGTTAAGAAATAAACAGTGTTTAAGTTCTTATGGAAACGGTGGAATGATAATAGTTTGTTAAAACTCACTAAGCCTCGCGACCGTATGTGATCATCGCTTCATCGGCGGAAATTGCCGATGCCGTACCGAAAGCAAGCCGAAAGCGCCGCGTATAACACGCTCGTAAGCCTTGGCGCCCAATTTGGTCTGTAGAATATTATAAACTACCCCAATTTTACGTCTATCAATTGAATTCGATAAAATTTCACTTAGGAAGTTCAATTTATAATTTTACAACTATTAATACAACACCTATTGCAGTCTGACCTTATTTGCCTTGAAGCTTGGTCAAAAACAAATGTTCTGGCCTTCAATGGCCAAAATCTTTAGTATTGTCCATCCAGCGTTCAAAAATTGACGTCAATTTTCCATTCCCTTACTTCCTTAACAATCAAAACATACAGCGGGTCAATGAGTGTCGCGATCTAGGTGTGCACATCTCCCACAATTTAACTTTTCATAGTCACATAAAGCAAGCTTGTAGTCGTGCCAATGGCCTACTAGCAACGATCAAAGCTAATTTCCCCAAAATCTCGAATCCCTTAATGACACGCCTATTTAACTGTTATGTCCTTCCCATATTAGAATTCGGTAGTCAACTATGGAACCCTTATCAAGCCCGTGATATCCAATTAGATAACAACATCCAAGCTCGTGCTTCGAAAATCCCTTCTCATCTACGGCAGCTCCCTCGCTCCTCTAGACTTTCCTCCTTGGGGTGGGGGTCTTTGTCCTCGCGACGTACTTATCTCGACATCGCCAGCTTGTTTCGCATACTCCACACACCCGGTCAGCCTTATTTTAAAAATGCCCCTACTTTGTATACCACCCGCGGCCACGACTTTAAGCTGTTTCTTCCACCCTCCCGTAAGGACCCAATGAAGCACTCGTTTTTTCGAAGGTCAATTCCCATATGGAACTCACTCCCTAATGAACTCGACTTCCATTCCCACATTTAAAATAGGACTAAAAAAATTTCTAAATATCTAACCCTCAGACACAATTTTTAATATAACTATCTATGTATATGTATATAATATTGGAGCCGTGTGATCCTTGTGACTATTTAACTATCTATGTATATGTATATAGTATTGGAGCTGTATGATCCCTTGTGACCCTAGCTCGACGAAATAATGGAAAAAAAAAAAACTGTTTTATAAAAATAAACTCGAATGCCTAACTAGTAAGGTAAAAGCAATGGCTACATAGATACGACTGGCAAGAAACATTCTTTCTGCGCATGCTCACCTATTGAGAATTTTACCCCTTTTCACCCTCGCTCTAAGTGTGAAAAGGTCTATTGAGAAACTTCGTCTGCTTATATTTTGACTCCACCCACAAATTTTGTATATAGCGACTTCTAGTGGTCGAAAACGTCATTCATATCTCTGTTTTCGAGGCTAAAAATTTTTTTTCCTAAATTTCGCCAGTGGTAAAAAAGCAAAGTGGATAACAATGCGACATATCTCCCGATTTAGTGGAATTAAATTTCAAAGTGAAGAATATATATAATTGATGCTTCTTTACACATTTTCTGTATCTGGTTTTTCTTTCTTTGTACTAAAATTATTATTGTAGTACATTTATTAGTTGTTATTATTATTATTTACTTGCCTTATGCAGTATCTATATTCTAAGCCCAAAATATAAGAGAATTAGGCCGATAGATGGCGAGCACGAGTTTTGAAATTATAAGCCACTCCAATCAAAACATACATAGTAGTCGAGCATGGGAAGGGAATTTGCTACGTTCAACGTTCTTTTTACATAAATCTGTTTTTGGTAATATTCAGAGTTTCTCAGTTTTTAGCGGGTGGGTGGAGTGATTGTCACTTTCGAAGAAATTTCACACAGTTGCTATTATTGTTGGTGATAATTAAGAAGCAACTTCTAAACATACATTTGCTTGTTAAAATATTAAAACTCATTTAGTTATAATAATAATAATCTAAGCTTTGTCTATGAATGGATTTCCACACTAAGCCTGTGGCTTATTTACAGGTGTGTCCCTTTACAATGCATAGAGGGGTGGTGGCTAGTCCCTATGCCACAGCTAACCTTCTAACTATTACAGGCGTTAACCTCTGCAAGTTTTGATGGAAAGGAGAAACCGGGTTAGGCCGCGGAGGAAAACTCATTTTAACAAGCCGGGAGAGAACTTGCAAACTCTACGCAAAAGGATTTGTACCCAGATTTTAACCCCGGTGCCATAGTCCGGGATCGAACCCGGAATTCTCTTGCTGCGAGGCGAAAGCGCTAGCCGCTACGCCACCCCAACTAATATTTATAAATAAAAAATAATTAGATATGCAACCGCCAACATGAAGCCAAGCGAAGAAAACCAAGCACCATCATGATTCGGGTTACGGATTTGGACAATTTTTGTAGTAAAAAATTATTCAATCCATAAAAGTGCAAATACGAAACGTATACACTATAACCTCAGATTAATTACTTAATCTGAGCTATAACTATGGTTGAACTTTGATCGAAAACTAACCTTCGGTTGATGTATGTCACAATTTCGGAATTCGTTATTTTAGTTAAAGCGAGCACTTTCGGTTTGCACAAGTACCTAGCCGAACCAAGATGACGCCCAGTTCGATCAGTTTTGTAATTCACCGCGTAATACTCCATCAGAGATAAACTGTTAAGCATAATATGGTTCTTGTAATCCGTTTCGTTACGTAGTACTCTTTTGCATAGAATTCTCAGTTCCTGATCAGTCTGTAATTATTGGAATTTGATGGAATCACTTTAGGCATATAATTAAAGAATACATATATTTACCAATTGGCAAAGTTCAACCGTAGATTTGTAGAAATACTTCACTTTGATGTTTGGTACTTTCAATAAATCCCAGGCACTGTTAATGTTTTCTCTTTTTTTGAGATGAATAGCTGGCTTTCAAGACTCCACTAAACAAAGTGACGAAAACCACCATAGTCAAGAGAAAAGATCCAACGCTGAAGCGGATCGCTAGTGACGGAGAAATGTCGAATCCTACACGAAAAATCAATTAGTCGTGGACTAAACTTTGTACTCATTACCCGTTACTATTTGAATTTTGATTCATACAATTAATGCACATTTTTAGGGTAAAAACTAGGGCTTTGCGAATACTCGAATATTCGAATAGTATTCGTTTGATTCGAATAGAATTTGACATTTTGAGAAAAACGTGTATTCGAATCACAAAATGATTATTCGAAAAGAAATTCGAATAACCGATTTAATCTGAAGCGAATAATCGTTTCCAAGGGGTTAAATTCGAATAAAAAACGAGTATTCTATTGGAAATTGGAGGGAATATGGTCACATGACATATATGAATCGGGTTTCTTCATGGATTGCGCAGTTCGTGTACAAAAATGAGCATAAAACCCAAGCTTAAAAATAACAATAAGGTCAAGGGTGAAATTATAAAACTAACCATGACAGTAAACACGAGAAATAACTCAAAACTCTATTCGAATAATATTGGTTAAAATCGTGCCTTCACGGGTCCACCTTAGAAGTTTAGTAGTTCATTGCTTCAATTTAAATAATACCTTTCACTAGAAAATAATCTGACGTGAAGCTCTGCCAGATCCTTTGAAATCAAACTAGTACACCCTTTCCAAAGACGTTCTGTCCAACTTACCAAAGAACCTATAGCGTCACTGAAAACTATAGATAGCATGGCCTCTGAAAGGGCATAAAAATACCCCCAAACATGGGGGAAGGAAGTAAAAAATCTCTCGAAGAACCTTTTTTTCAATGTATAAATAAACCACAATATTGTAGCAACCTTAGAGAGAAGACCAAACTTCTCAAGTAAAAATTGCACTTTATTTCATCAACAAAAACTTAGAATTTCAACCTTGAAGAAATTAACTCCAACTAAAATTAAACTTGGTTAAAATATGGGCTACTATAAATTTATTTTTTCAGTCGGTTCAATTTATACGTATTAGCTCTCCCAAACCTGGATAATATTAGTAGCCAGCTTTAGTAATTAACTTTTGTTCGCGGTGTTTTTAAATACTCAGACTTAGAGTGGGAACCAGAGAGAAAAGATAATTTCAATTCCATGGGGGAACTACAGAAGTCGTACGTGTATTTAGAAAACGATTAATAGTTTTGAAAGCAATATTCCTCTGATAAAACCGAGTATCAAAATTTTTGAGTACTCTTTCTTAAAAAACGAGTACTGCTAGGTGTAGTTACAGAACGATTTATCGTTTTGAAACGAATATTTGTCTGGTAAAACCGAGAAATCGAATTTTCGAGTAGGCCTCCTCGTGTTTAAAAACAAGATGGCCCAAGGGCCTTAATAGTAGCCACATCTTTATCTTTTTAATTAGCACATAAATAAAAACAAGTTGGGAAAACCAAAATATTACCTCTCCGAGTCAAGACGACTACTTACAAACTTATTTACCCAGATATGGAAATGTTTCTTAAGTTAAAATTTATGAAATATTAAAGCAGTATACAAAGCATAGCAAATATACTCTAAATCAGACGACATTTTACATCCAATTATGATATACTTGTACACATTAAAATCATCCGATGGGGGAAAAACGGGAAATGAAGAGATAAAACTTTGGAGGGATATTACCTTTACGTGTTTGTAAAGGCCCAATTTTCTACTCCTCAACTGTATGCCCTCTATGTTCAAAGCCATATTCACAACAGGGTTGCCATGTAAACACTATCCTCTCGTTTCACCTCAACGATTTTCTTAGTTTTGTCAACATGATTGTTAAAGTTACATAACACCAAAGCTTATTTGTGGCTACACACACTGAAAGTAAATGCGCATCATAAAAAGCATGAAAACACGAAGCTATAATCCGATTACGATCAGACCTTTCACTGGTCTGGGCTGCGTTCAGCAGAGCTCACCAAAAACGACAGCGGATTTTGGAAATGTTTACCGGTGAGCTCTGTCGTCATAGCTTTTCTCCGGTCATCCGCGTTTTATAAATGACGCTGGCGTAATAAAGCGTGCAAGGTACCAAGGCTTAACAAAAATTTTATGATAACATATTTATAGAGATAGATAACACCTTTTATAATTAAAATTAGAAACTAACATATCTCTTAAAATTCTCGCGTGATCAACTGATTTCACGCCAATTAAATAACTATAGTCCCATCAGAATAATCAAGCTATTTGTATTAATTCCTCCATGGTTTTTTCGCCAAGCTGAGAACTACGCGTTTTACGTCACGTTATCCACAATGCCGACTATTTTCTTTGAAGACCGCGCTAGCTCAGCGCTGAGCACCATGACGTCTAAATTCATAAACAAAATCCCGTTATGAAGGACACTGTTCATAGCGCTGGGCTCTGCTGAACGCGGCCCAGATTTCCACCATGATTATAAAATTTAAGCCTAATTATTTAAAAGTGTATTTAACTTTCGGCTCACTCTGAACCGTTAATGTCTCTGCATTACAGAAACGAAAACCAAGCGTTTACTTTTTGGTTCACTAGGCCTATTGACAAATAAAAGTTCATTTGACCAACATAGTAGCGTTGTGCTTGTATTCACTTTAGAAAGGATTATCCTATAAACAGATCTAGTATAGCTTAAGTAATATATAAACATCCATTTTAAATAATAATATTTAAAAAAATCTTTGGAATATCAAAATGAAATAGAGCTTTAAAGCTACAAAAGTAGTAAATGCATCATAATTACGAAAAATATTTCCACATATTCACTTTATATTAAGGATAAAGGGAATATTATGGTTCTGTAGGATGTCTTTACACATCAAAACAAAACGAACTTCTAACGCAGCGCACTACTGTAACAACGGACGGACACACACAGACAAAAACATAGGCTGCTTTTTAACTCTTTCCGTATTAATTTTGAATTGAGAAACAAGATTATCTTAAATATTAAAATAAATATAATTAATATTTAACATTTTCTTCGTTAGTTATTCGCCTTATTGATCGTTACATCGTGTTGATAAAGAACAATTAAACATTCTTGAGAGACTTGACTAATATTGGCGTTTGAAATGAAGCATACGCCGGTTGCTTCGCCTCACTCAAATAGGTAGTATATAAGGGTGTCGAACTACAGCTAAAAGCAAGAACAACCGCAATTGCGAAAACCTTTGGTGGTGATCCCACCTTAGGGAGGCTAGACGTTTCTCGTAACCCTAGCTGATCGCCGCGAATGTCTTAAACCCAACGATGACGATGGAGTAGAAGCCAGGTGTACAGACTGGTGTCCAAGTGGAATGGACGAAGACCAGAAGATGGTGGTGATTAGAAGCCAGTATGTACAGACTGGTGTCCAAGTGGGATGGACAAAGACCAGAAGATGGTGGTGATTAGAAGCCAGTATGTACAGACTGGTGTCCATGTGGAATGGACGAAGACCAGAGGATGGTGGTGATTAGAAGCCAGTATGTACAGACTGGTGTCCATGCGGGATGGACAAAAACAAAGACCAGAAGATGGTGGTGTTAGAAGCCAGTGTGTACAGACTGGTGTCCACGTGGAATGGACAATTGACTAGTCAGATGAAGTAATAGTGGTCAGTTGAATTGTTGATAGCCTCAAGTTTTGAATTTTCCGGGAACTGTGAATGCGGTCCGGAAATAGCGAACACATTTGCTTCGATTCGGAAACTGCGAACGCGGTCCCCTGGGGTGTAAGTCAATAACAACAGCCAGACAGACAGACACACACGTCGAAATTAGAACCTCTCCGTGACATACGTCACTCGGAGAGGTAAAAATTCAAAGAACCTGAAAAAGTCAGAAGTGTCCGACCCCACAGATAAAAATTCAAAAGTATCCGACCACACAGATTAAGAGGTACCCCACTCCATATCACCCCGACATTTTAGAGGTAAAACTAACCGATAAAAACTCAAAGTTCTTATTAAGTCTCTATGGCTCAATGGTAGAATGTCTTACTTCTGCACGAGCGACCCAGGTTCGATTCCCGGCTCCGACCAAGAAAATTTTTTAATTAAAATAAAATCTCTAACCGAGCTCAGTTATCGCTATGGGTGGGTTGAGAACTTGAGGGACTATCGAGTTCCTTTTAAGCTAAAATCTAACGAAAGCGACAACCCTGGCCACTACTACTTCTACCACTGCTACTACTACTACTACAACAACTACTACGGCTCGGGTCAAACTAAGAGCCTCATCGTATACTACAATGTGGCTAAAAATGAGTTCTCGACCAAAATTTTTGAAAAATGAGTAGTATTTGTTTGAAAGAGTATTCTATTCGGATTTTGAATAGGAGATTAACAATTTCATTCGGTTTGAAAAACCACTATTCGCACAGCCACATTAAAAACTTGTTCTTTAACAATTGAAAAAAATACCACACTATTATGTTCACAAAAAATCTCCTTGCCTTTTCCAAAAATGGCTCCAAAGTATAGTATGGTCTTTTCAAAGACGATAGACATCACTGTTTTTTAACTCCCTTCACCCACATGTGAATTAAGTCAACGATTACTAAAACAGCAATTACGCAAGCCAACCCAATCCAAATCTGTAACAGCAATAAAAGATATGTATTAGTGTAAAAAAACAGTGTGGAAGAGTCTAAAGTTTTGTTGAAATTGTCTATTTGTCGTAACAGAAGTAAGATAAGAGACTAGAAGTACTGAGCTAACCAAATTCTTCACTCGGCGAAAGTGAATATTCTTGATAACCCACCAACGGTTGGCCCTCTGGTAGCGGTTTCCGAGTTCCCTCCAAAACGTGAGACGCTCGTGGCGGTAGACGGCCGAACTAGATTCAAGCACAGACGTGCGTGTTCCGCGGCTTTAGGTTGAGGGGAACGGGGGTAGGAAATGTTTTTGGAACTGGACCAATTTTTTTCTCTCTAGTGTAGGCGAAAATTTGTTCACTAGTGCCAGGATCTATTACCAATGCTAGAGGTCTTTACTTCTAGTCTCATCTTACTTCTAGTCGTAAATATATCGTTCAAATTGTAAATATTATTAGATTTTTTCAGATGATGAAAGTGTTCTCTTACTTCCTTCGAAATAATGTTTAACTCGTCGAAGGCGCCGATTGGTGTCGGGTTGAATGTCAACTTTGTTGGTGAGATTAATCTTTCACAGTCATTGGTGATAGGAGCGGTCGCAGTCCAATTTTTCATAACCTTGTAGGTTTCGTAATTCATTGGCATCGTTGTTAGAGCAGGTTCCTATACAAACACGCGTTTGAAAACCCGCGTGAAGTTAGTTCTAAAACGCTTAATTCACACGCTATAGGCAAACACCAGTCTTTGGAAAGTCGGTTTGACTCCGTTGTGCTACAGGCAGGTGCAATTTCACAATGAAATCAACATTTTTTTTTTCCTTAACTCGCACCCATTATTATAATCTCAACTAAATCGAGCAATAGCTTCCGTTCTTTTGTGCACACCCCTGCTTTTTTAAGAATCATTAACTACTAACAAGTACATTTATTTCTGAACTCATTACTTAATGTGAAGTTGTGGTATTAGGTTTGTAATTATTATATTAGCAATGCTTATTTTGATTGCGTTTATCAAAATAATACTGAATTTTTTTTCTTAAAGTTAGTGATCATAAGTGATGATTAGTAATTGCTTACTCTTATTAATTAAAAGTAAGAGTTTATTAAATAAATTATAATTAACGTTCATAGGTAAATTTAAACTTGAAACGATAATTTTTCTTTGTCAAATACGTAACAGAAAAGAACCCAATTAAAAGTTAATTAAATAAATTGTCATTAACTTTTTAGGCAAATTCAAACTTGAAATGATAATTTTTCTTTGTCAAAACTTGTTACTTAAAAGTGAAAAGAACCTTCGAAAGTGCTTGTGCTTGGTAAAATTTATAATTAGGATTATTTAAGTAATCAAACTGTAATAGAAAGATTTTATTGCGAATTCCAATACTTAAAATGAAACATTTAATTATCATTTTTGTTTGTCCAAAATTGTAACACGCTTAAAGAGAAAAATAAGTTTTTAAACTTTAGCTTATCTAATCCCAAAACCCAAATTAAATGTACAGGTATAGTTAACCTCAAAAATGTATCTGTCTAAAAGCACATGCAAGTTAATTAAATTAATTTACAATATAAACATTTAATTCGAACACTTACACAGATGGTAATATCATAAACTTGCTTATTTACAGAAGTTTCCCTGATACACTCTCCAGAGACTACGGTATTAACTTCTTTTGCTTTACAATTCAATTACGTTAAAAATGTGTTTAGTTTTTATTATATTTTAGACAATTCCTAAAATAATTTTGAAAACCTTCTAATGATAAAAACGCGACGTATTTTATAATTGTAGCGCTCCCCATTTTTAAACTGCTAATGTACCATTTGCGAATTTCCCGCCAAGATATTTCAATTCAGTCCGCTAGACTCGCTGCTTGTCAGTTTACCTCTCGGCATGTATACGCGCGATACCATGGAAACGCCAGACTCCCCGCCTCGAGCAAAGTTCCCTCCTCCCTGCCCCAACTATGCAAGAAGTGAGAGGCACGCGCCGGCCGCCGACGTGCAAGAGATACTAGGTTTAAGCAACATAACTCGAGCTTGGTAATGTGTCTAGACAGCCGAGAGCGTAAAGGCGTCAATCTACGGAGTGAAAGCTCTGTGAGATGGTCCGGGATCGATAACCGCGGTAGAGAAGGAGAATAATTACATAAATAAATTCAATTCTTTCACGTTGCAGAGCCACCTAAGTGTGGTTCTGAGTACTATTTAAAAATTTCCCAATTCCGCACAGGAAAAAAGGGGGAAATGGGGAAAAAAGACGCCCAGCCAGCAACACCAATAGTGGGACTAAACCTTTTGCGCATCCGCTAGTTGGCGCAAAAGCAAAAATTATCACGCGTTATCTTTAAAAACCTACTGTTGAAAGCTCTAAGATTATAACGAGCAATTCTTAATAGGTCGACCGGGAATCTGAGAGTGATGAGCTCCTCGTTTGGCGCCGAGGGGTTAGTCACTTGAATAATCAGGTGTACAAAACCGCAGAAATCTATTACTTAATTTCTAGAATTCTAAGAAAGTCACCAGTAATCAAAATCATTCTTTTGCGTAATCAAAGGTAATCAGAAATGTCCGATAATCACTGGAAATCACGTGAAATCTTGAGAAAATCAGACATAATCACATGATTTACTAATAATCTCTTGTAATTACCTCGGTTATCACGACTTTCGTGAAATAATCACGCATAATCAAACGAGGAATTCAAAAACCCAAAATAAAAATCGTAATCAGTTGAGATAGAAATAATCACTGCATTCATCGAAATTCACGAAGAATCCAGTGGTAATCACAGCATTCACCAAAAATCACCAGAATTCATTGGTGTTCAAACAGAAATCACAAGCAATCAGCGGCAATAACGGAAAATCAGTGTAAAGATTATGTAAATTCCCCAAAATGATCGTAATCACAGAAATCAAGGAATTCGTTCAGTAATCATCGGAATTCACTTAAAAATTCAGAAATCAGTAATCAGGTGTACAAAATTTTGGCGAATGACGAGCCCGTCGTTTGGCGCTGTTAATCCAAGTCTTCCTTCGTGATTAGAAATGAAAATTTTAACAAATTGGTGTCAAAAACTATTAAGGCTATGTTTGCACAGGCTAATGATGATAGCAAAATGAGCGTGCGGAGGTAATTGGACTCGTCGGTCGATTCCGGCGGTAAAACTCGTTTTGACTTCTCATGGTGAGGACACGCTGTAGATTTGATAATTTTGTCACTCTAAATTGTAGCATAAATTTGCCGTTGGACAAGGCTTCTCTTTCTTAAACATATGGAAGAGGAGGTCTATAACGTAAGCGTAGCCAGTGACGCTGAAAACGTAAGTTATCAACATAGCCGTCTCCAGGGTAAAATTTTATTACGGGCCGCGGTTGGATACATTATCGGACGAATCTAACTTATTCCCGATGCGTGGGCCAAGTCTTAACTTGACAAATGTGGGTCGAGATGATGCGTAGTCTGCTTTATATAAGAAATAAGGGCAAATATCATTTTCTAATACTCCTTGTGGTTTCCAATGCGCTAAGGTTATGCAACACCCTACAACGATCTAAGGCTATACAGTGACTCGCATTCACCATAAATTTACGAATCGTGCCACATAAACTTGAGAAATGCTTGCTCAATTCGATACTCGCGAGACACAGGAACCACGACACTGTGCCATTTCTAATTTAGGATAAATTTTTTCTCCTGCCGTTAATCATAGAAAATCAAAACAATCAGAAATGAACCCTTGAAGTAACCAACTTTATGATTTAGTTTGGCTAAAAACTAAATCCATCAGCTTTATGTAAATTAAAGGCGTTCCCGAAGCCTAAGTAATTTCGAAAGAAAATAAGAAACGCCACCGCATCTAATTGTCTCCCAGTAAAAGAAGCTTAAGCTTTCTATACATGTATATGTAAACGAAAACTTAGGGCTGTGCGAACCTTGAATTTTTGGTTTCGAGTCGAGTCTCGAGTATTGAAATTTTCCCTTATCGAGTATCGAGCCGAGTCTCGAGTACTCGAATCGAGTATCGAGTAGTTGGAAAATTTGTTTCGAGTATTTATCGAGTAATTGGGAATTGGTTTTGCAGTATTTCAGCACTTTCTGTTAATTTATCGCTCTAATAATAGACATTTAGTGTAATTTTGATCATCGACAACTTCTTCAAACATTTCCCAGTATTAGTCTTCTTCCCTTTTAATTTAAGAAACTAATTCCTCATCAATATCTTCTTCGGAGTATCATTCCTCACCTTAGCCACTAGCCTTTATTATCCTTCGCGCAAAAACCCAAACTAAAATTACTAAGCTGAACTTAAAAAAGAAGAAGAAATAAATTAATAAAATAAAAGTAAAATATAATTATAATAGTCAACGCTATTATTAACTGTATTTTATTACTTTTACTTCCACTATTGAACCAGCTAGGCGCTACTACCCTACTACATTACACTGGCATTATGATCTAAACTACCCAATAAGCACTAACATGCGTCTGTTAACCAATAAACGTGACTTTCTAGTGGATTTTTACAGCAACTACATCCAATTTTCAGAGTTAAAGGCCTTCCAAAAGCAGGTTCGAGTATTTATCGAGCCTTGGGTTGATACTCGAAACTCTTTCGAGTCTCAGAAAATCTCTTATCGAGTACTCGAAAACTGATTCTGAAGTCGTAAAATTGGTTGGTCAGGACCGTCAGGGACAATATACTTTCATAGGGGACTAGCAAGCAATGCGAAAATATTAATTTCTAATAAAATTTGAAAATACTTCAACACTTCTAAAAACTTTTATAAAACACGTTGCACACCTCCTGTAGAACTCTATCATCATACTGAACTTTAAAACCGTTCTCATGCCACGATTTTTGAACATACAAGCTGTCACTTTTCCTAGTCCGCTTTACGTTTGAAATATCCATGGAATCGCGTGCACTGCCTTTCTAAGATTTAGTTCTATAATAAATTTTAATTTCCTAGCCGATGTGGGAGCATCTATATATAACCCGAATTATCAATTACGTTTTTGAAAATAATAAACGTCTCCGGTAAAGTATGAAAGGTAACCGTTAACCAAGAGCAAATCGAGTTGGAGTACAATAATGAGCTGTTAAAAATTCCCTTGATTACGCGTCTAGGTAAAAAAACATATTTAATCTTGTCTGTATTTAAGAGCGTGTCTTAGTAAGTGTTCTTCTTAACATGTAAATGTTAGAAAGGTACTGTTTTCTGACGAGGTACGGTAGACTGGCATAATGAACTGGACCCAACAAAATCTTGACTGGTTTCGACACCATCACCATCAATTGCGATGGGAGGTAAATGTTCGGTGGACATTCTTGGAAACCCAATTATCGGACCCTTCTTCAATGAGAACATCACTGAAGACATTTTCCTGGACTTCCTTCGTCATGAGTTTAATGTTTGAAAATGTATTGTAAGTCATGGGCAGTCGTTCTGAAGAAAGCCTCCTCCACGTTGGTAGGCACATCGAACATTAACGTTGAGGTGTTTACCAAACAGATTATAGGTTGTAATTTGAGGTATAAGTTAAAACATTTTGTTGCACTCAGAATATTTCCAAATATTTTCTTTGTTGTCCACTAAGGAAGGTGTTGGTCTGATCACGTCCCCAATTTAGGTCTGATGCGGTAATCTTCCATTATATGTTGCATCAAAGTTACATGTTCTCTATTTGTGCAAGTTGGGACAGTTTATAGAGAAAAGAGAACATTCATATAATTCTGAATAAAAAAGAATTTTGCTGAGATTCAAAGAGAGGGTAGTTGTCAATGGCATTCTTAATAACGCTTGAATAATATTTTAAAACTTTAATGCCAGTTAATGATTATCAAAACCTTGGAGGAATAAGTTTGACTGGAGGCGAAAGAGTGTGTGGCATGCTCATCACCAAAAGTTATAAATATGCTTTAGTCTTCTTGGGCCTAAGATTGCATCGCCATCTATCGCGTACCTCAGTTTTTAGCCACATCTTGTGTGTGAACATTGTAAAACAATCTAGCTAATTTTCCAACTAGATGCCACATGAGGAGTAGGCTAATGCGAAGTGTGTTGGGTACTTTATAATGCCAAGCATTGGTGCTAGACCTCTCTGGGCCTAGAATTTTAGCCTCCAGTCAAGCTGGTTGCACCAAGTCAAAACAAGTTGGGAAACCAAAATAAACCTCTCCGAGTCGAGACGAGAGCTATCTATGCGCGTAATTTTCAACACCGCATTTTTGTTTGTATCAAAGAATTTCTTGGAATATCGAAATGAAACGGAAGTTTACAGTTAAGTAACTGCTAAAATAATCGTAATGCCAATACAAATTTACCATATTTTCAAATAATACTTCGCAAAATGAAAATTTTATGGTTTTGTAAGAGTTCTTTTCATGCCATCACAAAACCTTATTTATTAGGCCTATGCTTTGCATCTCAACATTTTCAAGTTACGAAAAAGGAATCGTCTCCACCCTAACTGACAGCTTCAAACGAACCATTAATTTCCATTTTTCCCAAGTCGATTTCTCTGCTTCGCTTTTATTAACTTTTCGTGGCAACGACATCATTACTCGTCCTTAATTAACTTTGAATAGTTACTATGATTTATAATTCAATGGGAACGCGTCTTAATTACTCGCTTTATGTTAAACGCGATACAAATTTAAATGTAAAATTTCCATACAATCTCGCCCTCTTATTCTTGATAAAAGAAGTCGGCCGACTGTGGGGGCGTGTAGGACATTGCAAATTTTATAAAAAAATTTATTGAATTTCACTCAATTTGCGTCTAATTTTCATTTTTAAACTTAATTTTCGATGAAATTTTTATTATATTGAAAATTTTTCAAAGTTTATAGTGGGGGTACTCCTTGGTTTGCTCTTGGTGTTATAAAAGACGCTTTCCTAATTAAACTTCTATTTTAAGGTACACAAACGTGAAAAATGAAGGACCAGACAACACTGATTCTTTGGTATGAAACTATACATAAAATATTTAAGCTCTAAGTCTGAAAAAATATCCCATCCTCGGTTTCCTTTTTGCCAAGCAAATCTATCCACACAAGAGAGGAAAATTTGAGAATATGAACAACTCCCTCTGAGCAGAAAATAAATCGGCGGGTGTCTCGCGAATTCGCCTCGTGCCAATAAAAAAACAAGGTGGCCAAGTTAAAATTTTACCGTTTTCAATTATCACGAGGGTGATAACATAACAAAAGAGTTAAGCAGGTCGGCAAGTTGATATCGTCCCTTTCAACCGAATTCCCAATGGACCGCAATCCCACTCGACCGAATATCCCGCAATGATTTTAGATTTCCAGCCCAATGGCTATATTCCCGATGGACCGAATTCCCAATCGTCCGAATATGCCCCTAAAAAATACATGAATATAACTTGAAACACTGTAGCCGTCAGCGATTCGGTGGTGTAGTGGATACGATGTTGGACTGCGAAGCGATAGGGTTTTGGTTCGAATCTCCGAAAGGTATGTAAATAATATAAAAATAAATGTTTCGTGACACTAATTAAAACACTCTCTTTCATTCCTTTCAAGGCAAGAGATATATAGAATTAATAAACAATGCTTAAAATGAAGTACAGTCTTAATGGTAGTTCCATCAATGTCTTTAAGTTTTAAATTAAAATTTTAATATTTTGGTTTCGGGTGGGTTAGGTTAGGTTAGTTTTAGTTTGGTTTGGTTCCAATAATTCGTTGACACCTTTTCCAAAATATGCTCCTTTTAATTAGCTACCACCTTTTCCAAAATATTCTCCCTTTAAATAGCTACCACCTTTTCCAAAACATTCTCCTATTAATTAGCTGCCACCTTTTCCAAAAGATCTTCCTAAAAATTAGCTGCCACCTTTTCCAAAATATTCTCCTATTAATTAGCTGCAACCTTTTCCAAAACATTCTCCTACTAATTAGCTGCCACATTTTCCAAAATATTCTCCTTTTAATTAGCTACCACCTTTTCGAAAATATTCTCCTATTAATTAGCTGCCACCTTTTCCAAAAGATTTTCCTATTAATTAAAAATATATTTAATGCAAAACCACACAGTATGTCTTCTTCCAGTTCAATAGAATTTCGGTCCAATGGGACTATAATAAAATCGTACCTTTTGGCTACGTTCGGTCGAATGGGACACCACAAAAAAGCCGTACTGTCGAATGGGAATTCGGTTCAATGGGACCAAAGCGTTAAGTTATGTCTTGCTTTTTAACCAAAGACGCAGTGCCGTCTTATCCATTGGGCCCGTTTGGCACTGGCCCAGGGGCCCCTTAAGAACAGGGCCCCCATAGTTGTCAAATAATACTTAATTTACATTTCTTGTCACAAGAAAACCACTGGAAAATATAAACTACTTTCCATTTGTCATTTAGTCTTTTCAATGAAAAATTTGGCCTTCGAACTTGAAAAATGTAAAACTAAAAGTCTGAGACCTATAAGACAGTCACCCATTGCCTAGGTTTTTACATTATCTCCCCTCCCCATGGCCTCGCTTCACAACCGCACATCGGTTTAGTTTGAAACCAACACACTAAATCAGACTCAGTCTATACTGTCATTTTGCCATGCGCAGAGAGAAAACCTGGAATTTTCTCGCTCATTCTCGCTGTTAGGTGGCACGTGGGGTACAAGTCTATTTCTTTCCCTGCTGAAAGTAGACCACTCTGTTTAAAATATAATGCCTGTTATGAATAAAATTATGGCTGAGATGTTAGACAAACTATAAATAGAGATTATTAGTGATCAAATCAAAAATGAAACGTAATACTTTAAGCGGTGCCCAGATGATAAAACGAGCTGCTCAGTAGAAAGAGAAAGCTAACAAACTTCGCAAGGTAACATCATGGTTCCATCAAAATGCTATGAGAAGTGCTGAGCCTGGTAAAATTACTCTTTCAACAATATCACCGAAGCCCTCAACGACTACCACAGTTCCAACCGACATTGCAGTGGAGTCATCACTTGTTCCTACAACTGATCCAGATGAGGATATTCCACCAGTGGAAGTGCCTAAATGTGAAACGAAAACATCTTCCTTCCAGGAAACAGATGAATGCTGGATTCGAAATGGGCCGACATCTTGTCAGAACCATGAAAAGACCTTTCCAAGACACGCCGAGTGTATAAAGAGGATGGAGAAAGCATTAGAATTCCAAGACAAGAGATTTGTCAAAAAATGTGTTCAAACGTGAATCACGTAAAGGCGATTCAAAAAAGGATCGACTTCGATCCAATTGTAAAGGAATTTTCAAGGAAGGAAGTGCGCAAATGTTTCTGACTTTGCGTTGACTTTTAAATTTGTAGACTTTTGTTTGAAGAAAATAATAACTATTTTTATTTCTCGATTAATTTGTTTTGTATAGGGGATTAGGGGCCCAATATACTGCACTGCCCAGGGGCCCATATAGCACTTAAGACGGCCCTGCAAAGACGGTAAATTTATACTTGACCACCTTGTTTTTTTTATTAGCACGAGGGGAATTCGCGAGACATCCGCTAATTTTTGTTCAAGGTTTGAAGAGAGATTAACAGTTCAGAGTGAGCCGAAAGTTAAATACACTTTTAAATAATCAGGTTTAGATATTATAATAGAAGAAAAGATCATGGTGGAAATCAGATCACTCAAAGGTCTGATCATAGTCGGGTTATAGCTTTGCAGTTTTCACACTTTTTAAGGGGCGAATTCACTTTCAGTGCGTGTAGCCACAAAAAAGCCTTAAGCAAGTAGTCCACTTAGCCTTGCGAAACCGTATCGTTACCGTTTTAAGTTCGTAAATCATCCGAAAGAGGGCGCCCATTACCTAAGTCCGAAAGCATTGTTTAAGAAACGTTATCAGATGGCGTTCTGTTCGTATTCGGATACGTGACGTTACGTTAACGATACGGTTTCGCAAGGCTTAGTGGACTACTTGCTTTAGTGTTATCAGGAGTTCATAATAACCCCTGGTGTTATGTAACGTTGACAAACTAAGAAAATCGTTGAGGTAAAACGAGAGGATAGTGTTTACACGGCAACTCTGTTGTGAATATGGCTTAGAACATTGAGCAGGGATAAGGGAGGTGAGATGGATTGGAAACGATGAAGCGGCACCGTAACTCTCCCAGTGTACCTCGTGCACGACCCTACCCTAAGTGCTGCAGCGTAGCGCCATTGTATTTGTATGAGAACTAGCTTTATTTTTAAAATAGAGGTAGAGTCTTTTACCATTTCGTCCGGTACGACCCTACCTAACCGCTGAGGAGGGTGGGAGAACTACGGTGCCGTAGGTGGGGTACAGAGGCAACGCTATAGGTATGCGGTTTCCACTCCATTCCTCTCTCCTTCAAGCAGAGGGTATACAGTTCAGGTGCAGATAATCGGGCCTTTACAAACACATAAAGGTAATATCCCTCCAAAAGTTTTACTTTTAATCTTTGGTTTTTCCCCATTGGATGATTTTAACGTCTACAAGACATATCCTTATTGTATGTAAAATGTCGTCTGCTTTACAGTTCATTCGCTATGCTTTGTATACAGATTTGATATTTTATAAATTTTAACTTCAGTATTTGTTCATAAAAAAAGAAATATTTCCATATCTAGGTAAATAATTTTGTAAGTAGTCCTCCTCTTGACTCGGAGAGGCAATATTTTGGTTTTTCCAACTTGTATTCTCACTTCGCTAATCGATTAACAAGTTTCAAAAAGAGGTTAAAAGGTTCAAGAGAGGAACGCTGAAAACAAACTATTTCAGGCAACATAAAAATTGTTTAAAAATTAACGCATTATATTTCATTAAGGCTATTGATTTCACTGTATAATTTTAAAGCGATTGAGTAAACTTGTTTCAACCCTTCATGCTCCCATTAACACCCAACTACTAACTCTTTTTCAAATACGCATTTCCAGGATTATGACTTGTTACCCCAGCCAATGAGTTACGCATCTGTATATTCTCTCTCTTATATCTCAACATCGACAGTGCCTTTCATGTACGACCAACAAAGATTACTGTCTGCAAAAAATCTGACGTTCGACGCTGCTCCAGTCGGAGCCTTCGACGATTTAAAAACTCTTTCCATAGATGTAAGCTTTTTTTCCTACTTTTCTTACGACATGATTAGTGTTGCGTGTGAGGGTTTCATTATTAAATGCGTTAGAACTTTGATTATCTTACTTAGTTAACCTTATGCGTGAAAAATAAGGGTATCGTCTACAAAGCCAAAACATGTTTCCCTCTCCACTGCCTTGCCTTATTATGTGTTTTCTTTACTCTAGCGTCAGTAGCGTGCCACCCAGATAAGTAAAAGAAATAAAAACCTACTCAAATATAATGGTTCTAAAACGCGTGTGATGTGACGGTCAGCTTATATGTAACATACCTAGCGCCACTTCCCCCGACGTTCATTAAATGGCCATCAGATTCGTAGCCAACCTCAGCGTCTCAATATTCGCTTCTCTTCAGGGAAAAAGTTGGACTCTGACATGTCAAATTGTCTAAATGAATCTCTTGTACAAAACTTTATAAAAATACTGAACCACATAAGGGTTTTAAGTAATAATTATAAAAATATAGTTCACCACATAAGAGTGTTAACATTAATAAAGCTATTAAATAGCTTTTGATCTCGTTAACCACAAAAGGGTTTAGAGTTCTAAACAAATGTTTCATAAGGACGTTTAGTAAATTTTTTGTACTTAACACGTTTTTAAGTGGGAACACCCTTATCTGCACGGTGCGGTACGACGCGGCGCAAGGACGAGCGATTAACGCGTGGCGCGGACGAACAAGGGCGAGGGCCCAACCAATTGAATGTTCATTGCCAGATTCTTTATGTCTCAAGAGAGACCGTAATTAACTTTCTCAGTTCAACGTTTACGCGCACTTAAGACAGGCGCGGTTTGCTCATAGCGTCGGGCAGGAACATTGGCGGCAAGGGTTCGGACAGCGATCAGCTTCGGGCCTTCGTCTACGGCATGGAACTGGTCTCCGGTATATGCGTCCTCGATGGTGGAGAGTGACAAAGAGTTTCTGTTTATTGTTCACTCTGGGCTTATATAGGTTTTTGGTGGTCAAGGGTTTCTTTTGGTCGAGCCAATCATCGACGATCTTTTGGTTGTAAGCGTCTCCATGACCATTCCTTATTCGCGTTCTCTTTTAAGTACGATGAAGCACTTGTTTATTTGCAGGTGTTTGAAACACGAACGCGTCCTCTTATTCTGTGAACCAAGAGGTCAGAGTTTTTGTTCGTGGTCCGAGTTTTCTCTCGTCCATGTTACAATGATATACTACGAAACTAACAATACTCTAAAAATATCCCACACTACACAATAATACATTTGAAAAACACGATTGGCAAACTCCATTCTTTAGGTAAAGGGTTAAAAATATATATATACAAGAAAAAGGGACTCTCACGAACCCCCAGAGAGAATTGTAAGCCTTTCAGGTGCGCATATAGAGACCATGGCCATTGGCCTTCTATTTGCTAGGGAATTCCCCATTGAACCGAGGTTTGCGACCAGCGCTGACCCCAACTCAAGGAGAATTATAGAATATTTAAAGGGAATATAATAATTTTAAAGGGAAGATGACTTTTTATTAAATTTGGCGTTACAAAGTGTCAAACTGTAGAATGTATATCTTCATGTCAATCTGTAGAATGTATATCTTCATGTCAATCTGTAGAATGTATATCTTCATGTCAATCTGTAGAATGTATATCTTCATGTCAATCTGTAGAATATCAATCAGTAAGGATGTGTAGCGTATCCAAGAACTCTATTGTTAGTGCCGGTGATGCTAAGGTTAAGCTCTTTGCTTGAGAGCCATCTATTTATTAGCAAAGTAATTTTTAATCGTTGCTCCTCTGAAAACACTTTTCAGATTTGGATCGGGTTGCTTTGCGTCATGGGAGTCTTAACGATGAGTGACATCATTCACAAGCGAGTCAAGGGAATTCCAGGATCAATGATGTCATTCGTTGCCCAAAAACTCTTACTTTATTTCGGAGCCATTTTGGGAAAAGGTAGAGTTAATGTCATTTCGCGGAAGCTTGAGTCGGCATGATTTTTCTTTCATCTTGAAGATAGAATACCGCGCTTGGTTTAATGTTTGTCAGAGAAGCAAAAGCACCGAATTCGAATTTAAGAAGTGCTAATTCATGGGCGCCCGACAGCCTAATTGCTATTTTAAACACAACCTATAATCCATTTTAAAGAATAAAAAATATGCGCCTTTCCGGTCAAATCCACAAAGGACTTTAAATTATAAGATTGGACACCAAAATGATAGCTCTCATTATCGAATTATTATTTGCTATTTATCGATAAGCAACTACAGGCGTTATAATTAAAATGCTGAATTATTCAAGCGATATAACTCGGTTGCCGTGTAAACACCATCTTTTCGATATAGCTCAGCAGTATTTTCAATTTGCTAACGTTTGTGCAAAGTAAAGACTTAAGTGGTTCATATTACAGCTCACTAGAAGTACTGGGCGAATAACATTTCTGTGTATCAGCATTTTCTTCCAGCACGGTAGAGAAAAGGGTATTGACAAGGGTATTGTCAAGAAGCGATATCTAGTTTACTAGGGACAAGGTTAAAATTCGCTACATTTCCAGCTTTATCTCAAGCCCAAACGTATGTCCGGAGTTAATCCCCGCCTCTAAATTACAACCAGCATCTCATTGGTTCTTGAAAGCTCACGTCAGTGCGACGCGAGTGTCGAAAATTACGTAAATTCCGACTTATGAGAGGTGAAATAGTCTGGCCTCCTTTAACGCCCCCTCTGTATTTTGAAAGGGGGACTGGGACTATGGCAGGCGAATACTTAGGCATCTTATACCTTCTCCATAGTAAACTAGATATCGCTTCTTGGTAATGTATTGTTGGTAAAAAATCATGCTCTTATATTTTTAGCCACATCATAGTATACGATAGGCTCTTAGTTTCACCCGAGCCGTTGTAGTAGTTGTGGCCAGGGTTGTCGCTTTTGTTATCAATAGATTTTAGCTTTAAAGGAACTCTATAGTACCTCAACCCACCAGTAGGGGTGATTGTGTACCATTGGTTCGAATCTCATTGGATCGAATGTCTTGTTCGACCGAATCCCGTTGGACCGAATACCGCAATTTTGGCGGATTTCCAATCATGAATTTTCCTTTAATTTCTGGTTTTTTTTTTCAAAATGTTGTTTTTTTAAGTTAGTATTTATTCGTATGATCAAAAACGGATTTATGTACTAAGAACGTGGGATCATAGCTTTAGCCTCTGGTACCATCCTCGCATACTTTATTGAGAAACTTCGTCTGCTTATACTTTGACTCCACCCACAAATTCTGTAGCGACTTCGATCTAGAGATCGAAAATGTCATTCCAGGGATAGATAGACTTTTTTAAGACGGAATGGGTAACAGGGTTATTCGGGTGCGCGTCCAAGTCCACGACCCCCTTACCCGTGACGGAGGGGTATGAAAGAAGAGGCGGGTCTTATTTTCGTTATGGCGTTGTATGTATATCCGGGTCAAATAAACGTCGTCTGCCCCTTCGTCTGCCAAGTTGGAATGGGTTCGGATTGTAATTTTTGAAATAACATTGTTTAAAAATGGAAGTTATGCAAGACATAGGGCGGTTAACTTCATCAAATTCGTTTACAAAGTCATGAGGATAGTAGACATGATTGGCTTAAGAAAGAATTCGCGAACACTTTTCACCCTTACAGATGTACTCCAAATCCAAAACACCGGCACAGTAGATAGGAAGTGTTACCTTTGGGACAGTGGCGTCAGACAGTGCCAGATGGCACATGATCTGGCACCAATAAATATGGCGTCAGTGGGCGCCCACAACATTTTTCCTCTTATGGCGCCAGTGAATCAAACATTTTCCCCCCAATCCTGTTGTGGCGTCAGCGAATCAATCATGGCGTCAATGTTAGGCATAAGCGTCATATTCGACAACGTGGTAAATAACCCTTGTCATACACGTGGTTTAAACGCCATGTTCACTATAAGAACATGATTGGTCTAAAAAGTGCGCCATGTTTACATGGACAGAAAGTCACGTGACATTAAAGTATAAAAGACGAGGACGGTTTAAAGATAAGGCATTCTATATCCCTCATTGAAGTACCGACCCAGATCCGAAAAATGTAAGTATAATTTCCCATAAAATCTTAGTGCTATAACCTTGGTTTGTATCACATTTAATGTGATTACCATATTTAATGTGAATATTTAGGGATAACTCCAACGTGTTCGAGATTTCCTCAACTAAATCAGTAAGTGTAACGCCGGACTGTAGGATTAGACTAGGAATGACCGATGGCTCAACAGGGATCGTATTAAGCGAGGAGGAATATATGCAACTTTACGGAATGAAGGACTCCATAAACGGATTTTTCGAGAAGGATGACGCTCAACCCACCACGTGCTTTTTCGAGGGATCGATGGACAAGCGTATTCAACTTGTAACTTACCAGGAAAGGAAGATGTTAAATATCCGCCAAGTGATCCAGGGACAAGGAGCGAACTACGGAATCCAATACCCAACTAGGAATGGATTTGCCATAGGACCATTCCTATGGGAGAAGTTATTGGAAAAACACATTCAGGTGACGACATTCATTACCGAAGCGAAACGTGTGGAGAGTGCGATTAAGGACATAGTAATACAGCAACTAACTGAGGGAATAAAGAATTCGTGCAACGGCTGCATTATCAACCATCCTTCACAATTACAGCATGATTGTATAATGATGGAATGGGGTGAACGTGTAGATGAACATTATTCTAATGCCGTGTCTAATTTAAATATCGAGATGATAGTTAATATTTTTAATAATTCCACTTTCTTAAGTTTTCAATTCTGTAAGCAAATGGTCTCTCGAAGTGTATGCAACTCTAAAAAATTCTTGTAATACATTGAATTTAAATAATAAATATTCAAATTTAATACTTTTTCATTTACCTAAATATAAGCCTATTTCAAATTTTATTATTTTAGTTATTTATATTCGAATTTAATACTATTTAACTAAATATATAGTCATATTCCAAATTTTAGGAGTTATTTCAACTTAATATCTGAATTTAATACTTCTAAATATAAACTTTAGAAATTATTTCAACTTAAACCAATTTCTCTTTATTGATATGTCTATTTCAAGGATAGGAAATGTAAATAACAAGGTCGGTGAACGGAAATCGAGAAACTCGGACGGTAAATAAACGGCCTATGTCAATAATTAGAAATCATGATAAGCGCTTGTATTAAACTCTAACGCTGAGTGTCGACATGGGATCATAGTTGGGGTTGCAATGTTTGCTAGGAAACTTGTAAGTAAACAAACTAGATTGAAACTTGACGTGAATTTCGAAACATGGCGCGGTGTTCGAGGTCGGTGAACAGGAATAGAGAAACTCGGACGGCAAATAAACGGTCTATGTCAATAATTAGAAATCATGATAAGCGCTTGTGGGAAACTCTGGCACCGAGTGTCGACATGGGATGATAGTTGAGGATGCAATGTTTGTTTATGCTAGGAAACTTGTAAGTAAACAAACTAGATTGAAACTTGGCATGAATTTCGAAACATGGCGTGGATTTCGAAGCATGGCGCGGCTCTCGTCGTGACGTCAATGGGAAAACCCATATGATAGTTCGGGCAGAGATTAAACGGACGACCCAACAATGTTTGTTTATGCCAGGAAATTTGTAAATAAACAAACTAGATTGAAACTTGGCGTGAATTTCGAAACATGGCGCGAATTTTCGAGTTGGCGTCAATGGGAAAACCCAAAGATTAAATGGACGACGCCAAGAGTATAAAAGCCCGGCACGTGCCCAAACTCAGTCACTTTTGTTCCTGACTTCAGACGAGTTCCAGCCTGCTCCCTAGTTGCTTTATAGTATTTTTCAATACTTGGTAACATTTGCCGTTGGAAGTTATTTTGCAGAGGGTAAGAAAAAATTTACGGGCTAGTACCGAAATTACTTGTGATTTTTACAAGTACTTGCGATTTTTTACAAGTACTTGCGATTTTTCTGAGATTGTCCTTATCTCATTCATTCTTTGAGAATGTTTAAGTGTAATATTTGTGAGTGTTCATACCAAGGGAACAGGGAACTTTTGAGACATAAAAGGGAGAAACACGAGGATGTTAAATACCCATGCTCGCAATGTCCCGCCGTTTATACCAGACTTGCGAATTTAAAGTTACACGCGGCTGCCCGACACTCTAACTTTAAGGTTCCACACCCCCTCATGAACAATGCGGGTCCATCAACTTCTACCTTTGTCCCATTCTTGGGTCCATCTACCTCTACCTTTGTTCCTCCTGTTATCCCATTCTCGGACCCCTCAACCTCCACCTTTATCCCTCCTGGGACGCAGAGGCCGAAACGGTCCACGTCCGACCCATCCACTCCTGAGACGAAGCGGCCGAAACGGTCCACGTCCAACCCTACTCCTTCCTCTGTTTTCGGTCCCCTTTCCGGCGTCACTCGTAGGGTGTCGTCGGACCTTTCTCCTGAAAATCTAGATGAACTGTCCGACGATGGGAATCGTGCCTTGAGCGAGTTCATGGACCGAGAAGAAGGTGTCATCAATGGATCTCTACTGGGAACTCCTCCACCCGCCGTTTGCGAAAATCTTGATGAGCTGTCCGACGATGGAAATCGTGCCCTGAACGAGTTCATGGACCAGGAGGATGCCTTCCCAGCCCTTTCCAGCCAGGAGAACCGCGACATCCATCGCTTTATGGATCAGCAGGAGGGTGGTGGTGGTCAAGAGCAGGAGGAGGAACCCATCGTTGCGTCACCGGAAGTTCCTCTTCACGACGAGCTAGAGGAACTAGAAGTACTCGGTAGGGCTATTTTTTGTGCACGTTTCACACCTGTAGCGACTGAGACAGACGTAGAACTGTACGTGGGTAGACATAGGGTAGCGATTGAAAATTACTTACGCAATAAACTGGCTAGAGATAGAGGGATTAAGTGGTATTTAACTGTCAGGGCTCGCTACACCCGTCAGTTAACCGACACTGACGAGGAAGTAGAAAATTTAATTTATCATAGAACCCAAAACCTTGCTATTTTGAACCCCGACGTTATCCCCGGACAGATAGACTTTAGTATTAGGACTCTGAAACGTTTAATGGAGGAGTTCGAGGCGAGTGGTAGCGGGTGGGTTTTAGATAAAATTCTCTTCCTGCAAATTAATATTATAGCGTACCTCCCGCTTCACGGGGGTACGTACTTTGAAACCCCTAAAAATCTTTTAGCTAAAAAAGCCCTTTTAAATGTGCAAAATACGGACAATAAGTGTTTCTTATGGTCAATTTTGGCACATTTACACCCTGTTAACCATGGAAATGCCCCTCATCGTGTAACTAAGTACCTAGAGTATAGTAATGAATTGGACATGGCCGGTATTACGTTCCCCGTGGAATTAAATACCGGCAAATTAGAGAATTTCGAACGGGTGAATAACCTTTCGATTAATGTGTTCGGATACGAGAAAGAGGTCTTCCCCCTTTACGTGAGTTCCAACAGAGTTGAGGAACCACGCCAAGTAGATTTATTGCTATTAACCGAGGGTGAGAAGAAGCATTTCTGCTTAATCCGAAGCATGAGTCGACTTCTAGCGAAGGTGTTCACCGCTCACGCAAACACGAACTATTATTGTCGTTATTGCTTGCATCGATTCTCCGGTGTAAACTCGGAGGAAAACTACAAGGACCACATCAAGGAGTGCAGTATACACGGACCCCAGAAGATCGAGATGCCGGTAAAGGAACCTATTCTCGAATTCAAAAACGTCGCATGGCAACAGAAGGTAAACTAAAACTTTTGTTATTTATCAGGGTATTTTGAATAGCGCGCCAAAATAGTTTACTGAGGCTAACGTCAGACGGCGCCCATAGCAAGATAAATAAAGCAGACGATAAGATGCATGGGAGAGAGAGAATGTTTTGTTTACATTTTATCTAATATAGTTTTATTTCTATTTCTCACAGGTTAAATACGTCATCTATGCCGATTTCGAGTCTATTCTCCGTAAAGTTCACCGATGCGATCCCGATGCCGACCTCTCTTCAACCACGAAAACTTCGCAGCATATCTCCTGTGGGTTTAGTTATGTCATCGTTAGTCACGACGGTACAGTCTCTAAACCAGTTACTTATCGAGGGATAGATGCCACGGAAAAGTTTTTAGAAAACCTTTTGCGTGAAGACGCAATTATTCAGCGTAAGATTAAAGATAACGCCCCCATGAATCTATCAAACTTAGAAAAGGCGCAATTCGCCTCGGCCCAATCCTGTTACTTATGTAACAAGCCTTTCACTGTAAATGACTGTAAAGTTCGTGACCACGACCACACTAACGGAACCTACAGGGGAGCTGCTCATAATTCGTGTAACCTGAAACTGAGGACCCGGAATTTCGTTCCGGTCTTCATGCATAACTTATCTCGTTACGATGCTCATCTTATCATGGACAAAATTGGATTGGTCAAAGATCACAAGATTACGTGTATCCCCACGAATTCCGAAACGTACATTTCGTTTTCTCTGGGTAATTTACGATTCTTAGACTCAATTAGGTTCATGCCGGCATCGCTAGAGACACTCGTATCGAATTTGGCTCGAGGAGGAGCCGATAAGTTCAAGTGTTTAAACTCTGCCTTCAGCGCTGACGAAGTACCGCATCTGCTGAGGAAACAGGTTTACCCCTATGACTACTTCGACTGCGAGACGAAATTCGACGAGACCGAGTTGCCACCGAAGGATGCCTTCTTCAATTCCTTAACTGACGAAGAGGTTAGTGAGGAAGATTATTCTCAAGCTCAAAAGGTTTGGGAAAAATTCCAACTCACTAACCTCGGTGAGTACCATGATTTATACGTTAAGACCGACGTTCTGCTCCTAGCGGATGTTTTTGAAAGTTTCAGGGCTATGTGTCTAGAATATTACAAGTTAGATTGCGCGCATGCATATACAGGTCCTGGTTTCGCTTGGCAAAGCGCACTTCACATGACCCAAGTGAAATTGGAACTACTCCAGGATCCTGATATGCATCTCTTTATTGAGAAGGGTATAAGAGGGGGCGTTTCTTTAATTACACATAGACTAGCCATAGCCAATAATAAGGATCTCCCCGAAACATTCAACCCAGCAGAACGTAGCTCTTACATTACCTACCTAGACTGTAATAACCTTTACGGCACCGTAATGTGTCATCACCTGCCGATGAGAGGATTTCGATGGATTCAACCATGTCAAGATTTCACTCGTGAAATTATCTTGAATCACCCAGACGATGATCCTCAGGGATTTATCCTGGAGGTGGATCTTGAGTACCCGGAAAGTTTGCACGAAGAACATAACTGTCTACCCTTAGCACCCGAACGTAGAGTTATTAACGCGGATGAGCTTTCACCGTATTCGATTGAACAGTTGAACAAACTGAAAATTAACGTACAGGATAGCCTTCCAAAGTTAGTTCCCTCGCTCTACAATAGGGAGAAATATGTTCTCCACTACCGGAATCTCAAGTTTTACATCGCTAAGGGGATGAAATTGGGGAAAATCCATCGAATACTCACATTCGAGCAGGGTGCGTGGTTAAAACCATTTATCGAGTTCAACACGGAGAAGAGGAAGCAGGCAGTGAACGACTTTGAGAAGGATTTTTTCAAGTTGGCCAACAATAGGTACGCATCTACGCTACGCTAAGTTATTATTTCACACGTAAATTAATCAAAATTTTTATCTATTAACAGTGTTTTCGGGAAGACGATGGAAAACCTCCGCAACAGGATCAACTTCGACCTTGTCCAGACCCGGGAGATGGCAATCAAGAAGGCCAGTTCGCCGACATTCCAGAGGTTCACCATCTTTAGGAACGAGCTGGTCGGGATCCATCGTCTGAAGCAATCCCTCAAGTTGGACCGACCCATTTACACCGGTTTCGCCATCTTGGACCTCTCAAAGTTGGTCATGTACGACTTCCATTACAACACTATGAAGGCAAAATACGGCGACGACCTCAAACTTCTTTTTACCGACACAGGTATGATTTTTTAAAAACGTTTACTAGATTTAAATCCTTTTTTCTACTTTCAATTTTAACTAATTGTTTTACGTATAATTGCAGACAGCCTGACCTATCAGATTTTCACCGACGATTTGCCCGGGACTTTGCCCAGATGAAGGAGATGTTCGACTTTTCCGCCTACCCCAAGGAACATCCGCTCTTCAGCGAGGAGAACAAGAAGGCCCTCGGAAAGTTCAAGGACGAACTCAACAGCGTCCAGATTCAAGAGTTCTGCGGCTTGCGACCGAAAATGTACAGCATCCTGTCGGCAAAAGGTGAAAAGAAGACGGCGAAGGGAATCTGTCGTCGCGTAGTCAAAAAGAAGATACGTCACGCCCAATACAAGGAATGCCTGCTTCAACGTAAACTCACCACTGAGGAGATGAAGAGGATAGTCAGTGTTAACACGAACTATTTTTCCATCACTCAGAAGAAACTCGCTCTTAACCCTGCGATGATAAGAGATTCATCATCGATGGGGTGTCTACATACGCTCATGGTCATTTTAAAATTAAGGAATAATTCCAAATGTATAACTTTCTGTAACCCTATCCCCTCCCATTCCCTCCTGGGGGCGAAGTGGCCGAACCGGTCCACGCCCTCCTCCCATACCCTTTTGGTGCGAAGTGGCCGAATCGGTCCACGCCCAATTTCCCCTCCCATACCCTTTTGTGCGAAGTGGCCGAATCGGTCCACGCCCAACCCTTTCTTTTAAATTTCATAGTTCTATGTATAGTTTATAAGTTTAATTAATGTATATATATTTTCAATGTTTAATTGTATAGTTTTTAGTTGTTTTTCTCGAATGAGTTTTACTCCGTGTGATTCTAAATAAAATTTTTAAATACAAATTTTCTCCCTCTTATTTCATACAACTTAGGCAAACATTTTTTTCAGGTTAAGGGAGGGGCCCCACCGCGTGGGACCGACCGCGTGCGCGTGTTTAAATTTCCCGCGCGCGTAGGGAATAAGTTCGCGCGCGATTTAAAGAAAAACACATAAATTCAATCAAAAAAACTTTATTAAAAATCTCTTATACATAAATTCCGATATCATTTTATCGTTCAAATTCTTATCTTTTACAAATTTTAAGCAAATATTATACATTTTAATACCTCTGCATCTATACAGAGAAAATATACGCAAAATCCGCCACATGTCCGACTGGAATTTCCTTGAAGTTGTTTAGAATTAAAGTTACGGTAACGCTGTTTCTTTCTACAAAATCGTTGAATTGAAACATGTCCGGCGGGTTTCCGAAACTATCGAAGAACTCGGTATTTTTGTTACTAGAAAAGTAAATAACAGTCCAATGCTACCTTCAGTTTCTGAAGAGCCAGTATTTACAATATACAGTGAAGGGAAAAACTTTACTTTCTCGGGTAGCAGGTCAGCTGCAAAAACACCTCGAAACAGATCTTTGGTGAATTTATCCCTTGCATAATTTTAGTTAATTGCGTAGTGTTCATAATCTTTTAGTTGTAATCGTATATGACAGTTCTATTCTTATCAATCTCAACCAAATTCTGAAACTCAGAGTAATATAAAACTGTGATAGTCTTGGGCAAGTCCTTGGCGAATTTTAATTCCAATCGCAAGTTACCATTCCTTATCAATTGAAATTGAGAAGTTGAACTACTGAGGTCGGCACTTAAATCAAAAGCAAATATGCAATTCCCATTGGGGAATTCCTCCCGTGAAATGTAGTTTCCCTCGTCCAATAACCATTGAGAGTTTGAGTAAAAAGATTAGTATAAGATCTCATATATTGACCACCAGAAAAGTTTGGGGTAAGAGGTTTATGTGGAACGCTAGCTCCGTCAAGGTACAAGGCGATATGATTTAAATCATAAGGTTGAAAATTGAAGGTGACTTTCCGTAATCACCAAATATGCATTTTGATCTACAAGAGCGAAAAGAACTTTTTTGGGTAGTTGACCCATGAATAAATTATCTCTAACACATATTTTTGTACCACTGTTAATTGAGAATGAGTTACATTCCGTGCGAATAATCGGGTATTTCATGGTTGCCAGTTCCAAACATTTAGCGTGGGCGATTACACTTCCGATGGTAATTTTACTTTACGAACGTACAGGGATGCTAACTCGTAAACCACTTTCCATTTAACTGCACCGCACGTCTGCATGCACGCAAAATTCGTTTGGACTTTTAACAAACTTGAATTTGAGATCCGTTAAATTTGGGAAGTATCGAGGTTGTTGACAAAGATCCAAGTGTACAGTTCCTACCATATCTATTGTTCCTTTTCTAGCAAAGCCGCTCGTGTTTTAAACCCTTCGTTATCGTCCAAAACGTCAAATTTTCCGGCCGTTCTTTGTAAAACATTGAACTAGTAAGAAAACTAGTTTTGGCGGGTCCTCCGAATGTCACCGCCGTTTGAAACATGGCCTTGTAAGGGTAGTTTTGCGGCGATGGTGTGACCGATCTCTCTTGAGCTGAAAGGTGTACTTCGCTGAAAAGACTATGCAGGAAATTATTTACCGGTCCAACTTTATCGGCAGCTGCTGGGATGGTTTTTCCATCGGCCGGGTTGACAATCCTGACTTGGAGATGTAGTAAAGTCTTGGACAAGTCCAAAACGCGTCGGAACTACCAGCCACGGTAAAGCGTGATTTGGTCGAATTTTTTCGTTAATGTTAGAGATGGGGCTGTATTCGACCC